>JAVANC010000013.1:1590071-1750254 GCA_033319125.1 Parnassius glacialis | reverse complement strand
AAACCGAACTGCGCATCATGTAGTTGTAAGTAATTTTCTGCCGACTTCCAAAAAGGAGACGGTACTCAATTCGGGTGTATGTTTTTTTTTTTTTTTTTATGTGTGTTACCTCATAACTTTGTACTGGGCGAACGATTTCGATGATTCTTTTTTTATATGAAAGCTGATAGTTCTCGTGTGGTCCCATATGAATTTGATCAAGGTCAGACCAATGGTTATTGAGTTATTCTTAAATAACCTATATGAAGTCGCTTATATTGAAGTCGGCTGTACAAAATTTTTAATTTTAAATTATTTAAGCAAGAGTCAAGCAGACTATCCAATATCTTAGCTATAGTAGTAGCGAGGGAGATTGGGCGATAGTTTCTCTTATCCGAGATATCTCCTGTCCTGTTCTTCACTATGGGCACAACAGTAGTTTTCATTAAATCAGCTGGTAAGTATGAGTGGCTGATGCATATATTGAAAAACAGGGACAGGACCCTCGGTAAATGCACCCCTGCATATCTCAGGTGCTCGATACTAAGCCCGTCGTGACCGGGAGACTTTCCTCTGCCCATCCCTTTTATTACATCCTTTACTTGGCCGGTTGTAAACAATAGCAACGGTCTCTCCCCGCGCACGGCGGGCCTAGACTCGGGATTGGTAACAGATGGACCAAGTGGAGACCTCACCTTAAAATGCTCCATGAGCAAATTTCCGATATCCCCCGGATCACTTTTGCCATCGACACTCGCCGGGAGTCCAGGCCTAACATTCAGTTTCCCTGTGGATTTCCAGAACTTACTGAAATTCTTTTCCGCTCTTAGTTTTGCTATTTGGTCCATTTTTATTTACTCCTGGTTATTTAAGCACCATTTGAGTCTGCCTTTAAAGACCTTACGAGATTCACACATTTTGCTCATATATTAGGCCAGACGGAGGGCGACCATGCAAAACCCAGTCTTGGAATCGAAGCCTGGCC
The DNA here is from genome assembly GCA_033319125.1 of Parnassius glacialis. Classification (NCBI taxonomy): domain Eukaryota; kingdom Metazoa; phylum Arthropoda; class Insecta; order Lepidoptera; family Papilionidae; genus Parnassius; species Parnassius glacialis. The sequence goes on along the minus strand of JAVANC010000013.1, from coordinate 1,749,290 downwards.
TCCCGGTGAGCTTCCCTAACGTGCTTGTTCCACCCACTCAAGACCTTGTTCCTCCGTGGTTTATCTCTAACCTGGGTCTTAGTCTGAACAGCTGCGTCTTGCAGAATATCCACAATACGTTTATAAAAGCTGTCCAAAACTAACTTGTGGTTTTCCAAGCTGCATGACCCATGGCTGCAATCCCCAAACTCAGGAGGAAAGTTGACCTCCCGTAAGCTGTTATTACATAGGTTGTGGTTTGAGAACCTTTTTTCCCCATCGGTTGTCGGTTCTTCGATCTATATGGCCGGCTAACTGCAATTTCAGCTTAGTAATCCGTTGGGCTATGTCGGTCACACTGTTTCTACTGCAGATATACTCATTTCTAAGTTTATCACGCATAGAAACCCCGAGCATAGCCCTCTTCATAGCTCGCTGAGCTGAGCTTCGTCAAACGGCCAGCAGTGAAGGACCATATCTCAGTTCCATAGGTCATCACTGGCAACATGCACTGGTTGGATAGTCTAGTTTTCAAGTTATGAGGTATACCTGACGAGAAGATGTGCTGTAATTCCGAAATCTGCACGACCGAGTTGAATCCGTCGATTGACTTCTCTGTCGAAGTTGGACTTATCTAGTCGGACTATTGTCCCAGGTAAACATACTCGTCAACAATTTCGAGCTTAGTGCTCCCAACAACTACCGACATAGGTGTGACATGGACATTAAACATGATCTTTGTTTTGTCCATGTTTATCTTAAGACCTATCCGTTGGAGACACTATTGAGTTCATTGAGCATAGTGCTTTGGTCCTCCAGCGATTCTGCTATTAGGACTAAGTCGTCGGCAAATCGAAGGTGAGTAATGTAATCGCCATTGATGTTGATACCGTATCCTTTCCAGTCCAGTAGCTGAAAACGTCTTCCGATGCAGCCTTTTCGGAAACCGGCTTGTTCGAGAGTCTGTGAGTTGTCAAGTCTGCGTGCGAGACAATTCGTAATGACTCTCGAATACAGCACGTAGACGCGGCTCAGAAGGGAAATCGGTCTGTAGTCATTCAAGAAAGCGTTATCGCTTTTCTTGAAGAACAAGATCACCGTACTTCTGCTTCACGCCTCCGGAGTAGTACCACCATGGAGGACGCAATTAAAGAGCTCCTGAAGGACTTCAAGTACCGGTTTTCCACCCGCTTTCAGAAGCTCCACTGTAATTTCATCATCGCCCGGGGACTTGCCGTTTTTTACGTGCTGGCGAGCCATTCTAATCTCGCTCAGACTGACGTCCGGAATATTTTCGGAATAGTGTCGGATAAGACTCGCTCTTGAATCGTTACTCACACTTGCGTTTGACTCTAACGATGACGTGTACAGCTGTCCATAGAACCTCTCAATCTCACTCAAAATCTCAGGTGTCCCGGAAACGATGCTGCCACACTCGGTCTTCAGCTTAGACAGTTGGCTCCTTCTGGCAGACAGATCTCTGGCAAAGACTTTGGAGCCTTGGTTCCGCTCAATCGCTTCTTCAATACAGGCTGTATTGAAGTTACGTAAGTCCCGCGGCATGCATTTGGAGACCTGTCTGTTCAGTTGCCCTGTATGCTGTCAAATATTTTGAAGACTGCAGCTTTATTTCCCATCTAACAGTCATGAGGTTAAGAGTGTGATCGGAGAGCTTTTGTTTTCTTCTATGGAGGGTCTTGCAGAACTTAGCTCCGACCGCATGGACAGTTTCCTCAAGCTTATCATTTATATCGTCCACTTCATTGCAGTCTTCCAGGCACTGAAAACGGTTTTGTCACTCGAGCTGAAAGATTTCGGGACTTTGGAATAGAGCACGAGGGGAACGAAGCGTTGACTTCATTAAACGAGAACCCTCCAACTTCACGTTTAGGAATTAACGTGGAGGAATGCATAGCTCTAGAGATATCCTCATACATTTCCTCCACCTCCTCATCGGAGTGTACTAAAGTTTGTTGCTAAACCTGTGTGACCTTTAGCCAATACCGTTTGGTGATTCTGAGTATAAGGTACGTTGTTAACGAGAGACTTGTGGATTATAAATGCGACACCTACTTGGGACAGATGGTCGCCCTGCCGGTAATAGAACAAGTTGCCGGATTCGAGGATTACCGAGTCCTTCCCCTCTCTTCGGACCTCGGATAATCCTATTATATTCCAGCGCAACTTGTCTATCTCTTTTTTTTTTATAGGATAAGGGTGACAAACGAGCACACAGTCCACCTGATGGTAAGTGGTTGCTGCGGCCCATAGACATCTACATCTATCCTCGTTTGCGAATCAAAATGCAGATGCGTTGTCACCCGTGAGGACTAAGATGGAATGCCTCATTTCCAGTAAAAAGGGCCTCCGGCCACCTGCACTCACCAAGCGAAACGCAGAGGTAAACCTCTACTTCACGCTGGTATTCTGTGAGGTCGTGGTACCACCCCGGTTCGAGCCGGCCCATCCGTGCTACAGCAAAAGCTGCCGCGTGGCTCTACCACTGTTAAAAACTCTGCTTCCAGCTCCAGGATCTTCGCGTTAGTCCTCAAGGTGCGTGCGTTATAAGTTGCCAGGTCGAGTAGGTAGGTGGCAACCGAACCTCCACCGGAGATTCTTAGCCCCCCTTACCGAGCCGTGCCGTGTAGTGGCGGTAAAGAATATCCACTACCCCATATCTTCCCGTGGGTGTCGTAAAAGGCGACAGTGGGAAACAGGCAGGAGATGGGCAGCAGCATCTTCCTGATAACAGCAATATCCCAATAAAAAAAACTGCGGTTGCCAACCCACTCGCCAAGCGTGGCATCTATGGCAATATACACCCCAATATATATATTTGTAGATCAAGTGAATATATTATGGAGTTTTTTCGTTAAATAAATAATATGATTTGTTTTGAACCGAAATTTGTACATAATTTTGAGTAAGCTTTGTGTCCTAAGGGAAATTTATGAGATATGTGGAAATACTCGAATCATGTTTGTTAAATTGAGGTCCTTGTTTTAGCAACATTTTTTTTTTATATATTTACTATGAATCACGATTTTACTAATGTTGTGTACTTTTGCCCGGCTATGGGATGTAACTTTACTTTTAATTTTACAAATATTTTGTGGAGAATTCCAACAGTGGATGTACTGACAGGCAGATTCGTCTCTGCCCACCGGCGTTGCTGTCTGTAACTTTTTTAAATGTACAGTGCAGCACATTTGTCAATGAACTTGTTCCCTGATTGAACCAACCCCAAGAAGCTAGTATAGCATTGTACACATCATCATCATCATTATCACCATTACAGTCTATTATCAGTCCAAAGCTCAATATAAGTTTAAAAATGGCATAAAATAATATATAAAACCACCCATTGAATTTTCTTGGCCAACGATTTCTTAATGAAAAATAATGTTATATTATTTGATATGGCGCTATAAAAGGACTCATAATTCTTCCCCGGTATTTCGTGTTATTCTTGTAGAACAATGATAACGTTTTCTATGTAATATATTTGGGTCTATTATATCAATGGTATATTGTTTGATTTATGTTTGATTAATTTATAATTAGAAGCATTTTACATAGTATAAAATCGGCGGACGGATTCAACCAAACGAGAATAAATTTTATTTTTAGTATAAATCGATAAATCAATTTTTTTGCAATTTAAAAAAATAGTGACGCTATTCGAGAATTTTTACTATACAATCATTTTTTATGGAATAATAGAGCTTATAGAATAATATTTAATGGCATCTGCGCAGAAAATCTTGAATGGTATTATAGGCCTGTCAGTATTAACTTCAAACTCATTTAACGCACTTTGTCAGATTAGTATAATAATAATAATAGTAATCATTTGTTTTCTTATCATATTAAATAAACATTCTCGAATTTTGACAAAATTAGACTCAAAGTAATGTGAGTGACTGCTGTTTGAAGTGAGTATCAGGTCTCCCTCTCAGTTGACAAATACAAAAGTATGTAAGGTCTGAATACAAATACTAAAATTTGATACATGATACAGTCTATTTAATCCTGGTAAGTATCATTATTATAAGTACCTAATTAGGTATAGAACAGAATTCATAAAAAGCTTATAAAAACAATCAAAACTAAAACATAAAATAAATTAATTTATATCTAGACAAAATATATAGATCACCATCATTTACGACCTATAATATTTTTATGAGCATCTGAGTACTTATTTTCAAGTTATTCGCTGAAAACATTTTGTGAAAGATAAGCTTAATATTATGTATGTAACAATAATGGAACCAAAATATTATTTAAAGATAGTGATAGTAACAAAATAGTTACGTCTAGATTATCAAGATAGATAAAACAAGAAATGAAGTAAGAAAAGACTTATCCGTATAGTAAGAGGTTTCGTTTGAACAAATAAGCAACTTTGTTTCCGCTAACGAAAATCGAACATTACTTGGAATACATTTCCGGCCGGTAAGTGGTTCCTAGTGTACCTACACTAGTACACTAATACCATCTCATACCTACCTTATAATAACTCAACATTGAAACTTATTGATAGTTATTTCCAACACTGTAATACAACAAAAGTGAGTAGACATGACATAAGCTTTTAAGTCGTCCCGTTGAAGAACAATATTTCTTGGCCGGTTTTAAATTACTTGATCGTTGACTCTGCTGCTCGCTTACAGTTATTGCAAACGTAGCAAACATTCTTAGATTGTACGAAAAAACTATACACGTATAAAATTGTGGTAGAGTCCGTTCTGGTATAATCTAACATTGGTTTGGCCGAATTCACCCTTTAACTAAAAATGTTGACGAATACATTAAGACAGAGAAACATGCGCTTAAAAGTTCAAGAAGAAAAACGAGAAAGAGTGTGAGAAAGAGAAGATTAAGAGAAGGAAGGAGAAGGGAGAGAGAGAGGGGAGAGGAAGAAAGAGAGGCATAGCAAAATAATAGCCTTTAATGTTTAAAAGATATGCAGGAAATCGATGAATGCAGGTGGCTCAGGATTGTGTTTTGCATTCCTTGGGGAAACCTTTGTTCAGCAGTTGCCTTGTTAAGTGCTTTATTAATAATGATAATGATAAATGTCTCAAAGATTTTTGATAATTATCGCAAGAAAAGTATACCTACTTTTTAAAAATTAAATCGAATTGGGGTGTTATAATTACGTCAGGTGCGTCAATAGAAAATTAACTCAAGCTGTGTTTACACATTTGATTGCGTACGTCTTACAGACGCGTGTTCCTCTTAATTCCTATATTTAATCAGGGTAAGTTTGCCGAAACTATTTACAAAGTGAACTGTATTGACTTAACACAGTTTTATTGAGGGAAACGATAGAATTTCAATTACATAAAGGACGACGTTAAGAAAATAAGATAGATAGATACTTTTGACTAATGTTATTATGTAGAGAATTAGAATAAAATGGAGTAATCTTAATTAAATATAGATTATTACACGCCCCTAATCGTATTACACACGTGTAACTGTGGTGTAAGAGTATCTACTACTGCATGTCATCCCGTGAGGTCGTAAGAGGGTAAGGAAATAAATCTGCGCTTTCTAATAATAAAAAATAAACTTTCTAATAATTCCTAAAAAAATAAGAAATTGCGGTTGCCAACCGGTTGCTAATCTAACTATGGCAATTATGACCTCTGTGAGGCAATCTATGGGGGAGGCCTATGTTCAGTAGTGAACTTTTATAGGCAGTAATGATGTACATATAATAAATGTATATGTACAGTTTATACTCGCATTCGTGTCACGTGTGGTCACGTGTCGTTGGAAAAACGGACCTTACTCAGCTTTTTTTTATAGGATAAGGGTGACAAACGAGCACACAGTCCACCTGATGGTAAGTGGTTGCTGTGGTCCATAGACATCTAAATTTATACACGATTACGAATCAAAATACAGATGCGTTGTCACCCGTGAGGACTAAGGTGGAATGCCTCGTTTCCAGTAAAAAGGGTCTCCGGTTCTCTACACTCACCATACGAAACACAGCAGCATTAAGCTGCTATTTTACGCTGGTATTCTGTGAGAGCGTGGTCCTTCCCCGGTCGAGCCGACCCATGCGTGTTACAACTATGCCAGAAATATAGCTGCAGCATGGCTCTACCACGTATGCTCAATGCTGTTTCGAAACTACATCCACGCAATTACGCGAAGTATGAAGTAACATCCATACATAGTACGTCCAAAAGTTGAGCGCCAACCTTCTCTCATGTCCGCGAGGTATCTGGACAGCATTTTTTTTTTCATTTGGCACGCTTGGCAAGTGGGCTGGCTACCGCAGCTTTTGATATTTAGAGCTGTTATTAGAGGAATTCTGTTGTTTTTAAACTGGTCCTTTTTATTTTGATATTTTATAATAAAGTAACATTATATTGTTTTCTTTATAAGTTTTTATCTTGAGTGCCCTATATGTGGCATGGGTGATGTATTCAATGTTCGTCGGTTCTTTTTTTCTCTTCAATTTGTATGTATTTGAATAATAAACAGAGAAAATATATTGAACTAACAAAGTTGTATCAAACGTTATATTATAAAAACCCAAACGATTTAGTAAAAGAGACACAATCACGTAACAATAACTTTGTGTACACTTAAACGGCGGAGGTAATATATTAAACTAAACACGAAAAAGCCATTTCGCAGTCGACTTACTGTGCCAAGAAAAATGGAATAAAGTTCAGAATGTCATTAGCTTGGGCCGACAGCGCATCCCTAAACAAAAGTTGTCTTTTAAGACCGACGGCTTAACTTTGCACGTAAATTTTTGTCATCTTGAATGACATTAATTCACATGTGAAATGTGCTGTGACGTGTCTTAATTTTTTTTTCCTTTTTAATCCTCTTTTGGATATACTTTTTAAGAATACTGCAAGTCGTTTGCAAAACTTGAGAGTTGTCAATATTTTTTTTATTGACTGTGCATGGCAAAGGAGCAAAGGTGGACTGATCCGTTAGTATATGTATGCTGTGGCCCATAGACATCTACATTTATCTTCGATTAAGAATTAAAATATAAATGGTTTGTCACCCATGAGGACTGCGATGGAATACCTCGTTTCCAGTAAAAAGGGTCTCCGGCTCTCTACTATCACCATACAAAACACATCAGCATTAAGCTGTTGTTTTACACTGGTATTCTGTGAGAACGTGATCCTTCATCGGTCGAGCCAAACCAATTGTGCCAAACCATAACAGCTGCAGCGTGGCTCTACAACGTAATAAATAGAATCAATAGCGATCTAGCTATCCACCCGGCTTCGCTTCGATTTCGTGATACCGACAACAATGCCACCTACCGGGTCCAATTTTGAATCTAAACCATTCTCTAATCAACTTAATCACACACACACACACACACACACACGCGCGCGCGCGCCCACATACACACACACACACACACACACACACACACACACACATTATTTCATTAAAATTGGTCCAGCCCTTTAGGAGGAGTTCAGTTCAAAAAAGATTAGAAATCTTAACAGTGTTGAAACTGCTAGACCAGTTTACTTTAGATATTCGCATATCATAATGTCGTGCATGTCGTATTTTCCTATGGGGACATGTATATTTTAAAATTGAAATTAAAATAAGTGAAAATTAACGATTCATCAGTGAGAGACGACAGAGGGAAACCAATCAGGAGATGGGCAGCAGCGTCTCCCTAATAGCGACTAAAAATAAGAAACTGCGGCTGCCAACCCGCTTGTCAATCGTGGCAATTATGGCAAATATACCTCCCTAGCAGTGGACTTTAATAGGCTGGAATTGTAACGGAGTAAGATCGACGGCCCCGTAGCGCAGTGGCTTCGCGTTTAGTCGCGCCGCTGCGGGGCTGCGGGTTTGAACGCACGCACGGAGCAAATATTTGCATGGCCAACAAAATAAATGATTTTTCCTGTTTTGTATATAAGTTTTTGTGCAGTTTACATATAAAAATCGTCACCACGATACAGGTGAAAAGCCAACTGTGAGAGTAATATTACTAAATAAAAAGAGTATTTTGTAAAACTAGTATTTTTGTTTAAATCAACACTAAGTTTTTAAAGTCTGCTTTGGTCAACTTTTTTATGGCTAGTCTGCCACTCAACGTGTCATTCAACTTACCTACGCGAGACAGATGTCGCGCCACCGACGTACTCCAAGGGTTATGAAAAGAAAAAAGAAACACTTACTCTTGGTTGACAAAGTTGAAATTTAAGGTAGTTTTCATGAGCTGATTTTGTAGACACATTTTACTGATTATATAGTTAATTAAGCGTATCTATAGTTTTATTGATTCAATAGCTTTTAAGATATATGAAATCAAATATCTTACTTCTATAGTATTTATCTAGCCTCGATTGCAATGTAAAGATACATTCCATAATACAGATGGCACTAAAAAACTACATAACAATATGATAATATAATTATAATCAGTGTTAATATAAGTTAATTAATTTTATTTGTAATGTATCTAGAAATGTTTTGAACTGTAAGTTTATTTATACAAAATCGCAGTGGTTGGAAAGCAAAAACGAATATTTTTACCAAGGAAGTTGATCTAATCATAGATTCAAAATACTTGTCACCTGCAGCGCTACGAAATATTATAAAAGATCGGTATCCACATTTTAAAAGAAACAAACTAATAACACAAAAGGGCACTATATTTCCTTTTATAAATAAATGTACTTCAATACGGCAAGTCTTTCTAGCAAGAATACTAGGTAAGTTAGAAATGTTCGAGTTAGCGATAGCTGAATTAGATACTCGTATAGGTGAAATAGATGTGATGTGCTTAATTGAAACGTTCATAAAATGAGAAACTGAAAGTAATCTAAAATTGTCACATTATGAATTAGTTTCGTATTTTTCCAGAGAACAATAAAGACGTGGTGGTACGTGTATACTACTAAAAACCGTCTTAACTGGGCTAAATTAAACCGACATATTAAAAATTTGTAATAATACAAGAGAACTAAATTCCATGTTTAAAATATTACAACATAGTTACTCATATACATAAACCTACAAGAAATAAATCATCTATCGATCAAATAGCACCTAAATTAAATATTTGAAATACGACACGTGTTTCGCCTCTACACGAGGCATCCTCAGGTGAAGTGGACTCTGCTTCGTGCCTAGTGTGGTGGTGCTGGGGGTGGTAGTGCTGGGATTAAGGCGACGGATATAGTGCGCGCGATTGAGGGAGGGTGGGAGGTCCCCTTAAAACTGGGCAGGGCACATCATTTTCTTTATTTACGCGGAATTAAGCAAATTAGTTTATAACAACCCCATTATAATGGATTTCCGCAAAGTAACGCCTGATTCTATCAATTATTAAATATTAACTCAGTGGCTCCACGTTCGAAGTTTTTACTCCTTAAAAGATTTTCTGATGTATAAAATAGCTTAGGTACAAAAGTGACACCATATGTATATATTGATCCAATTAAGTTTATATTTTTTTCTGTCTTTGAATTATTGAACATATTCTATGCTTTGAACAAGTCTCAACAGATACGGACATATTAATTAATAAGAAAATCACCTGTTAATATCAAAAATGTCAATGTTTTACTAATTTAAATGTATGTAATTACTATTGAGAATAATTGAAATTATATTTTTAAATTATGCTTAATAATTAGTAAATAGCTGCTGTACTTATTATTATAAGATTAACGTAATATCATTTTATTGAGAACTTATCCTTATAATGACTTTGTGAAAAACTATTAATTTATAATTGTACTATTTCTACGCCGACACCGGTAAGACATGTAAATGATCCTAAAATTTATAATGCAACAACTTATTGTAACGTGTCTCTAAAATAATAAATAAATGAAAAAAAAACAATTAATATTTGTCCCCATATTGTCCCCTTACACAAGCATTTTAACTTTACCGTGAATGATTAAAGGGAATATTAGTTATGTTAATAGCATTGCTATTATTTATTAATTAAAAAAAATATTAATTTAAATGTATCAGCCCTCTTTCGACTTCAAGAAGAAATATCTCCAATAAATCACAAAAAGTGATATTAATAACAGTATAAAGAGTATACTGTTTCTATAAACTGTGCTTATAAGTTTCATTTTCACCGAAAATCCAAAGATTTAACGCAAGTGGAACATTTTTTACTATAAATTGTTATATCTAGCTATATATGTAGGTATAATGATGACTGCATCCATCTTAAAATAATAGTTGCATTCGAATAAAAGGGCAGTACGAGTTTAGCTATATATCGCTTCACTTGTCCCCGTTCGCATATTTAACAGTGGCGGCGCACTATCCGCGTGTTAAGGAAAAAGTAAAAAGTGCCTAAACTGGCTTATTTTTGGTTATTAATTAGCTTTGACCATTCACAGACCTGGCAAGCGTATAAACGTCGGCTTATGCAATGGTTTATTGCGAACGATATCAGCGAGACTGCAGATTGCTCTGGTGTTAAGCGACGAGCAATCTTGTTGAGTGTACTCAGCGATGCTACTTATAAGCTAGCAACAGATTTAGCATTGCCGGAAGACCTCTAGTGGGTACCATTCGAAGATATACTAAAGCTTTGCTTTTTTATACGTGGTAGACCATGCTGCAGCTATATTAGTAGTATAGTTGTAGCACGAGTGGGTCGGCTCGAACGGGGAAGAACCACGCCCTCACAGAATACCAGCGTAAAATAGCGGCTTAACACTGATGTGTTTCGTATGGTGAGTGTAGAGAACCGGATACCCTTTTTACTGGATAAGAGGCATTCCATCTTAGTCCTCACGAGTGACAACGCATCTGCATTTTGAATCGCAAACGAGGATAAATGTAGATGTCTATGGGCCATAACAACCACTTACCATCAGGTGGATTGTGTGCTCGTTTGTCACTCGATCCTATAAAAAAATCATACAGCACCACAGTGTCGATTTGCTAACTATAAATGCTAAAAGTGCAACGTAAAGCGTATTTGCGTATGTGTAAAAAATAAATTTCATATCCGGTGAGCGTGTTGATGAGAACGGCGATGACGGTGACTTTTATAACATTCGCACATTTACAGGAGAGCCAATGACCGTGATAGTTTATTTTAGAGAAATACCGATGAAATTCCAAACTGATAGCGGGTGGACTGTTACTGCGATTTTCGAACAAAAGTATTTAACCTTTCAAGTTACGAAATATCCGTATGGCGATCTACTTGTGAAAGTTATAGACCCCGCCAAAGAGTATAGTAAGTAATATTTAGAATGGACCCCTTAGAACAATATATAAGTGTTCAGAACTTAGGGTACAAATAAGCAAGGTATAGAGCGCGCGTGTCGCTCAATGCCCATTATGCCAAGCGTAAGCAGATGTTCTGTATATTGAGAGTGGTTGAATAGTGATGCGCCAAGATTGACACCTATGCTTTATTGTACTTAAGTTATTAATTTGATTATATAAGTACTTATAAATATTAGGTAAGTGATAATTATGCTCAATAAAATTCTCAATAAGACATAGGTATAAATTTATGAAACGATGTTTATTAATCAAACACAAAAAAGTAATTAATTTACTCCCCCTCAAAAACCATATTATACAGGGTTACTGGGAACTCGACAACTTCTTGGCAGGGGATATAGCTTTATATTTATGATGATGACTATGATAGGGGATTCAAAATGTTAGAAATTTGATTCCCCATATGTATTGCCGAAAATGAACAGGTCTTTAGATATACTGATTTTAAAGGTTTTTCAATAACTGCCCAGAATTTCGTAGCCGATTCGTTTTCGGTCGCTATCGTTTTTATTATTGTTGGTACCGTTATCTGTTACTGACTGTTCGTTGTTACTGTTTTTGTGCGTCGAAGTTAACCCTTTCGCTGTCCCGTGCACTACATATAGGTATTGGCTATTGTCTTACTATTGTGTTTTAAAACCGGACAGTGAATGTGTTAAAATGACGTCGTATTTCAATAAAGAATATGCCCACATCATGTACTGTTACGGTTTTGCTGATGGCAACACTGCTGGGGCTTGTAGAAAATATCAATGTTGCTTTCCTGATCGCCGGCTTCCCCACGTTTCTATCGTCGGAGCTACCTATCGAAGATTAAGTGAAAGCGGTACTATTCATAGAAGTAAAGTGGATATTGGCAGACCACGACGTTTTACGGCTGACGAGGAAGAAACAATTATGTAACATTTTATTGACGACCCTAAAGCCTCAATAAATATTGAAGCACGCCGGTTTCATAAGTCTCAGTGGAAGGTATGGTCGGTGGTGCACCTGGCAGGCCGACATCCATACCATTACCAACCAGACCATACGCTGTACGAGGGTGATTCTGCGAGTAGACTCCAGTTTTGGCGTTTCATGCAAAACGTCGATGCAGACAAAGAAAACTTTTAAGAAACAGTCTATGGACGGATGAGTACAAATTTAACCGAGATGGTATTATAAACTACCATAATCTTCATTACTGGGCACTGAAAGTTGACAAAAATTCAAGAAAACTTAAAGAAACTGCATCACAGCGCAGATTTTATTTTAATGTGTGGATGATTATTGTAAATGACAAACTTATTGGGCCTTATTTCATGCCACAAAATTTAAACAGGGAAATGAACGAAATTTTTTTGCAAATTGATTTGGAAATCTTATAAGAAGATGTTCCAGAAGACATTAAAAGTAATTTGATATATTAGAATGATGGCTGTTCAGCTCACTTCCAGTTATTTATACGAGAGTGGATAAATATGAGTAGCCAATACCCAAACAGGTAGATTGGGAAGGGAGGGCCAATTCAGTGGCCTGCGTGAAGTCCTGATCTGACGCCATTAGACTTCTACGTTTAGGGTTATATGGAGAACTTAGTCTTTTTTTATAGGATAGGGTGACAAACGAGCACACAGTCTACCTGATGGTTAGTGGTTGATGTGACCCATAGACATTTACATATATCTTCAACTACGAATCAAAATGCAAATGCGTTGTCACCTGTGAGGACTAAGATGGAATGTCTCATTTCCAGTAAAAAGGGTCTCAGGTTCTCTACACTCACCATACGAAACATAGATTAGGCTGCTATTTTACGCTGGTATTCTGTGAGAGCGTGGTCCTTCCCCGGTTGAGCCGCCCCATACGTGCTACAACTATATTACTAATACAGCTGCAGCATGGCTCTACCAGGGCCATGTTGCAGCTATAGAAGCTATATAGCAGTAGAACCAGAGTAACCGACATAGCCCAACGGATTAGTAAGCTGAAGTGACAGTGGGCCGGCCATATAACTCGAAGAACCGACAACCGATGGGGAAGAAAAGTTCTCGAGTGGCAGCCTCGTACCGGTAGGCGGAGTGTAGGGCGACCCCCCACTAGATGGAGTGACGACCAGGTAAGGCATGCAGGAAGTCGATGGATGCAGGTGGCTCACGACCGTGCTTTGTGGGATTCCTTGGGGGAGGTCTATGTTCAGCAGTGGACTTGTGAAGGGCTGTAATGATGATGATGATGATGGCTCTACAACGTATAACGTGACCCCAGTGATTTTTTTTTGAAAATGTTCGAAGGCGTATCTTAAATGCGGCAGAGCAGGTTAGGGCTACAATATCTTTAAAAATAACGAAAACTGAACCTATGTTCAGAATCTTTAATAAGCTGTAACGGTAATAGTATAAATATTTTTTTTTCTCTTGTGACGATTTATTCATATTTTCAAATATTTACATTAGTTGACTTTAAAAAGGAAGAGGTTCTTCAAATCTTCTTTCCCTATTCGACTGTCTGTTTGTTAGCGATATTTACAACATTTCGCCAACTGTAATTTGTATCGTTAAATATTTTATCAAAAACATTCCACCCCTAAAAGTGGAAGAGTAATTACTTTTTAAAGTTGGTTTTCTTTTTTATTTAAATTAATAATAAAACAAAATACAGGGTACCTAGAAAAAAAAATAAACTAAAAAAATATACTTAACTCTTGGGACGCTTGGCAAGAGACAAAGGATATCTTAAATTAAAAAAACAAAAAACCATTACACAGTTCAGTTATTGTTGTAAGAATAATGGAGTGTAACTTAGAATTTCATTTACTCGCCATTTGATGGAAAGCATTTACGAAAACAAACTTCTTTACGTGTTTATCTTAGTTTCTGTCTCGTTGGTCTAGAATCGTAAACGCGATTGCGTATCATGGGTTAGAGTCCGGGTCGGGACAAAATCAGTTATTAGGTTTTCTGTCAACAAATTATTAGTAGCAGCCCAGTGTCAGAAAGTTGGCAGTGTTTCACCACCGTGACTCAGAAAGCATGTAAAGCTGTTAGTCCTGCTCTTGATCTCTCTCCGATCATGATGGCGTTTTTTTTTATATATGATAAGGGTGACAAACGAGCACACAGTCCACCTGATGGTAAGTGGTTGCTGCGGCCCATAGACATCTACATTTATCCTCTATTACAAATCAAAATGTAGATGCGTTGTCACCCGTGAGGACTAAGATGGAATGCCTCATTTCCAGTAAAAAGAGCCTCCGGCCACCTGCACTCAGCAAGCGAAACGCAGAGGTAAACCTCTACTTCACGCTGGTTTTCTGTGAGGTCGTGGTACCACCCCGGTTCGAGCCGGCCCATCCGTGCGACAGCAAAAGCTGCCGCGTGGCTCTACCACTGTTAAATTATGCTTATTTCTCTCCTCTCAAAATTAAAAAAATATGTGTAAAGTATCCATAGTGACGACGGATAAAAGCATCTTAACCCTTCATCCGTCATCAAAAATGGATGATAATACCAGACGGAATCATCAGACGTGGTGGTTAAGGAAGAAGCCCATGTTGAAACATTGGATTGTAATCGACAGTTAAAGGAGAATATGAATAAAAGTGTATATATAATGTACAAAATAATATATTTTTATTATATAATGGTTTTAAATAATATGTTTAAAAATAGTTTTTTTTTTCTGTTGCATTTCTAACCATAGCTCTCACCAAAGGTTAGCTGGAAGAGAATTTATTTTGGGTATTATGTTCGCCTTTGTACCAAATATCTTTGAGTGCAATAAAGTGAGTTTTTTACATGGTAGAGCGTTTCTTCAGCTATATTATTATGGTTGTAGCTCGAATGGCCCGGCTAGACCGAGGAAGGACCACGTTCTCATAGAATACCAGCGTAAAATAGCAGCTTAATGCTGCTGTGTTTCGTATGGTGAGTGTGGAGAACCGGAGACCCTTTTTAGTGGAACCGAGGCATTCCATCTTAGTCCTCAGGGGTGGGCAACGCATCTGCATTTTGATTCTTAATTGAGGATAAATGTAGATGTCTATGAGCCACAACAACCACTTACCATCAGGTGGACTGTGTGCTCGTTTGTCACTTCCATTCTATTAAAACAATTCTATATATCTATCTATGAGTGATACGTTATTAATGCGACAAAAATATAGATGCAGCTTATTTACGTCCCACTGCTGGCCACAGGCCTCCTCTCATTTCTGAGAGGGCTTTAGGACAAGGAAATGTCCGCCGCGCTGCCCTAATGCGTGTTGGCGAACTTCACATGTCTTTGAAATATTTTTTCTTATTTTTCAGACATGCAGGTTTCCTCACTATGTTTTCCTTCACCGTCGAGCACGTGGTAAATCAGCACTTAAAATTTCAATAACAATTTCATTGGTGCTGGCGGGGATTGAACCCGGGTTGCTAGCGTGCTGGGAAGCTTACAGCGAGTGCTAACCATCTGAGCTACTACGGCTCGTCACAAAAAAATAAAAACAAACATATATATATATATATATATATATATATATATATATATATATATATGTTTGTTTTTATATATATATATATGCTATGGTTAGAAATGCAACAGAAAAAAAACTATTTTTAAACATAGTATATATACATAATATATACACATTTATTCATCTTCTCCTTTAACTGTCGATTACAATCCAATGTTTCAACATGGGCTTCTTCCTTAACCACCACGTCTGATGAATCCGTCTGGTATTATCATCCATTTTTGATGACTGATGAAGGGTTATGATGCTGCTATCCGTCGTCAGTATGGATATTTTACACATATTTTTTTAATTTTGAGAGGAGAGAAATAAGCATAATTTAACAGTGGTAGAGCCACGCGGCAGCTTTTGCTGTCGCACGGATGGGCCGGCTCGAACCGGGGTGGTACCACGACCTCACAGAATACCAGCGTGAAATAGAGGTTTACCTCTGCGTTTCGCTTGGTGAGTGCAGGTGGCCGGAGGCCCTTTTTACTGGAAATGAGGCATTCCATCTTAGTCCTCACGGGTGACAACGCATCTGCATTTTGATTTGTAATAGAGGATAAATGTAGATGTCTATGGGCCGCAGCAACCACTTACCATCAGGTGGACTGTGTGCTCGTTTGTCACCCTTATCATATATAAAAAAACGCCATCATGATCGGAGAGAGATCAAGCTCAGGACTAACAGTTTTACATGTTTTCTGGGTCACGGTGGTGAAACACTGTCAACTTTCTGACACTGGGCTGCTACTAATAATTTGTTGACAGAAAACCTAATAACTGATTTTGTCCCGACCCGGACTCTAACCCATGATACGCAATCGCGTTTACGATTCTAGACCAACGAGACAGAAACTAAGATAAACACGCAAAGAAGTTTGTTTTCGTAAATGCTTTCCATCAAATGGCGAGTAAATGAAATTCTAAGTTACACTCCATTATTCTTACAACAATAACTGAACTGTGTAATGGTTTTTTGTTTTTAAATTTAAGATATCCTTTGTCTCTTGCCAAGCGTCCCAAGAGTTAAGTATATTTTTTAGTTTATTTTCTTTTCCTAGGTCCTGTGTTTTGTTTTATTATTAATTTAAATAAAAAAGAAAACCAACTTTAAAAAGTAATTATTCTTCCACTTTTAGGGGTGGAATGTTTTTGATAAAATATTTAACGATACAAATTACGATTGGCGAAATGTTGTAAATATCGCTAACAAACAGACAGTCGAATAGGGAAAGAAGATTTGAAGAACCTCTTCCTTTTTAAAGTCAACTAATGTAAATATTTGAAAATATGAATAAATCGACACAAGCGCAAAAAAATATTTTTATTTATACTGTTACCGTTACAGTTTATTAAAGGTTCTGAAGATAGATTATGTTTTCTTTATTTTTAAAGATATTGTAGCCCTAACCTGCTCTACCGCATTTAAGATACGCCTTCGAACATTTAAAAAAAATCACTGGGGTCACGTTATACGCTGTAAAGCCATCATCATCATCATCATCATTACGGCCCTTCACAATTCCACTGCTGAACATAGACCTCCCCCAAGGAATCCCACAAAGCACGGTCGTGAGCCATCTGCATCCATCGACTTCCTGCATGACTTACCAGGTCGTCACTCCATCTAGTGGGGGGTCGCCCTACACTCCGCCTACCGGTACGAGGCTGCCACTCGAGAACCTTTCTTCCCCATCGGTTGTCGGTTCTTCGAGCTATATGGCTGGTCCACTGCCACTTCAGCTTACTAATCCGTTGAGCTATGTCGGTTACTCTGGTTGTACTGCTATATAGCTTCTATAGCTGCAGCATGGCCATGGTAGAGCCATGCTGCAGCTGTATTAGTAATATAGTTGTAGCACGAATGGGGCGGCTCAACCGGGGAAGGACCACGCTCTCACAGAATACCAGCGTAAAATAGCTGCCTAACACTGCCGTGTTTCGTATGGTGAGTGTAGAGAACCGGAGACCCTTTTTACTGAGTAAGAGTCATTCCATCTTCGTCTTCAAGAGTGACAACGCATCTGCATTTTGATTCGTAGATGAGGATATATGTAGATGTCTATGGGTCACAGCAACCACTAACCATCAGGTAGACTGTGTGCTCGTTTGTCACCCTATCCTATAAAAAAGACTAAGTCCTCCGTATAAACCCAAACGTAAAAGTCTAATGGCGTCAGATCAGGACATCACGCAGGCCACGGAATTGGCCGTCCCCTCTCAATCTACCTGTTTGGGTATTGGCTACTCATATTTAGCCACTCTCGTATAAATAACCGGAAGTGAGCTGAACAGCCATCATTCTTACATATCAAATTACTTTAATGTCTTCTGGAACATCTTCTAATAAGTTTTCCAAATCAATTCGCAAAAAATTTCGTAAATTTCCCTGTTTAAATTTTGTGGCATGAAATAAGGCCCAATAAGTTTGTCATTTACAATAATCATCCACACATTAAAATAAAATCTACGCTGTGATGCAGTTTCTTTGTTTTTTTGGATGTTTGTCAACTTTCAGTGCCCAGTAATAAAGATTATGGTAGTTTGTAATACCATCTCGGTTAAATTTGGACTCATCCGTCCATAGACTGTTTCTGAAAAGTTTTCTTTGTCTGCATCGGCGTTTAGCATGAAACGCCAAAACTGGAGTCTACTCGCTGAATCGCCCTCGTACAGCGTATGGTTTGGTTTGTAATGGTATGGATGTCGGCCTGCCAGGTGCACCACCGACCATACCTTCCACTGAGACTTATGAAACTGGCGTGCTTCAATATTTATTGAGGCTTTAGGGTCGTCAATAAAATGTTACATAATTGTTTCTTCCTCGTCAGCCGTAAAACGTCGTGGTCTGCCAATATCCACTTTACTTCTGTGAATAGTACCGCTGTCACTTAATCGTCGATAGGTAGCTCCGACGATAGAAACGTGGGGAAGCCGGCGATCAGGAAAGCAACATTGATATTTTCTACAAGCCCCAGCAGTGTTGCCATCAGCAAAACCGTAACAGTACATTATGTGGGCATATCTTTATTGGAATACGATGCCATTTTAACTTCGACGCACAAAAACAGTAACAACGAACAGTCAGTAACAGGCAACGGTAACAACAATAATAAAAACGATATCGACTGAAAACGAATCGGCTACGAAATTCTGGGCAGTTATTGAAAAACCTTTAAAATCAGTATATCTCAAGACCTGTTCATTTTCGGCAATACATATGGGGAATCAAATTTCTAGCATTTTGAATCCCCTATCATACCCTGCCAAGAA
The DNA here is from genome assembly GCA_033319125.1 of Parnassius glacialis. Classification (NCBI taxonomy): domain Eukaryota; kingdom Metazoa; phylum Arthropoda; class Insecta; order Lepidoptera; family Papilionidae; genus Parnassius; species Parnassius glacialis. The sequence goes on along the minus strand of JAVANC010000013.1, from coordinate 1,730,257 downwards.
GTTGTCGAGTTCCCAGTAACCCTGTATAATATGGTTTTTGAGGGGGAGTAAATTAATTACATTTTTGTGTTTAATTAATAAACATCGTTTCATAAATTTGTACCTATGTTTTATTGAGAATTTTATTGAGCATAATTATCACTTACCTAATATTTATAAGTACTTACATAATGAAATTAATAACTTAAGTACAATAAAGCATAGGCGTCAATCTTGGCGCATCACTATTCAACCACTCTCAATATACAGAACATCTGCTTACGCTTGGCATAATGGGCATTGAGCGACACGCGCGCTCTATACCTTGCTTATTTGTACCCTAAGTTCTGAACACATTATATATTGTTCTAAGGGGTCCATTCTAAATATTACTTACTATACTCTTTGGCGGGGTCTATAACTTTCACAAGTAGATCGCCATACGGATATTTCGTAACTTGAAAGGTTAAATACGTTTGTTCGAAAATCGCAGTGACAGTCCACCCGCTATCAATTTGGAATTTCATCGGTATTTCTCTAAAATAAACTATCACGGTCATTGGCTCTCCTGTAAATGTGCGAATGTTATAAAAGTCACCGTCATCGCCGTTCTCATCAACACGCTCACCGGTTATGAAATTTATTTTTTACACATACGCAAATACGCTTTACGTTGCACTTTTAGCATTTATAGTTAGCAAATCGACATATTTATATATATATATATATATATATATATATATATATATATATATATATATATATATATATATATATAAATATAAACAAAAATATAAATAACAATAAATTTTAATTGTTTAAATAAGTGAGATAAAATTTAAGTTGAAAGTTAATCCCTTGTGCCTAATCCACTACCTTATATAATCTCGTGGCTGTTGTTAGTGGCGATACAGGGAATGAAACAGATGAGCAGCTGAATCTTTCTGATATAACTAAAAAAAAGTTAGTCGTCATGCCCGGCAGTTACAATATAGTTAATGCTAGAATTTATAATTAATGAAAACCAATAAGTAAAGAAATATGGAATATAATAAATTACTAAAAATTGTCTCTGATTCAAAATCTTTTAAGCACTAAAAATAGACTCTTAAAAGCAATAAAATTAAAAAGAAATACGATGTGTGTTTATGTTACAATCAAAACTCATAACCGATCAAAATCTTTTTACTGGAAAAGGGGCATTCCATCTTAGTCCTCACGGGTGACAACGCATCTGCATTTTGATTCGCAAACGAGGATAGATGTAGATGTCTATGGGTCACAGCAACCACTTACCATCAGGTGGACTGTGTGCTCGATTGTCACCCTATCCTATATAAAAAAAACTTTAGCCTGTAAAAAATCAGGCAAGAGTAGAAATGACTAAGAATGTTTGTCCATGCGACTTTTTAATGAGATTTGACCAACGGCCTCAGTCAAAAATAGTTTTGACTGAGGCCGTTGGTCAAATCCACTTTTAAGCGAAAACATTTTGGGTAATAATGATTCAAATTACATCGGTTAAAAGTGTTTTGACCAACAATGTTAGTCAAAACGTCTTTTGACTTATTAATTTTGAATTTCTGAAATAAAAAAGTTCAATTTCTTCAATATTATTTTATATCATTATAATGTACGCGGCTCTAGGGGAGCCCCCCCCCCCCTCCCCTAGCCGCACCTTAACCTACTGTTACTGATATTGCGAGTTTTGACCGATAGTCTGAAGTTTAAATCACTTTTGACTAAGAACGTTGGTTAAAACGCGTCATGTATACTATAGTTGAGTGGAAAGGCACACTCAGTAGACAACTCACACAGGGAAGCAATGAAGCGTATAATATACGCGCACGCACATACAAGGGAGTCGAGAGCAGTAACGTAGAGGTGAGATGACGGCATAACAGAGCGTCATGCTCTTTGCCATTTACGACATAAGAGTTGGTTTTACTACCAGGGCAAGTAAATAAATGTTTCACATCAATAACATAATAATGGCAACTATGGCAAAAACTTCAGTGTGGACCTTTAATACGCTGTAATATTATGGTAATAATACACATTGAATTAAACTAACCTTACGGATTTAATTAAGTTTAAACTTATTTAATCTCCCCAACATTTTAAGTGCTTTGTTGCACCCACGATCCCTTGTTACCAAAATCCGTAAAAAATTTTTGAACAACATATGTATATTCCTACTTCATTCCTTAGTTAAATTTAAGATAATTTAGTTTTAACTATAACATTAAACACTGCATACACACTCACAGAATACCATCGTAAAATAGAAGCTGAATGCTGCTGTGTTTCGTATTGTGAGTGTAAAGAACCGGTGACCCTTTTTCTAGAAATAAGGCATTTCATCTTAGTCCTCAGGATGACAAAGTATCTGCATTTGATATTTAGTTGTAGATGACTAAGGGCCACATCATCCACTTTTTATATAATAAGGACTAGCTGACCAGGCAGACGTTGTTCTGTCCTTTCCGACGACCATTTGCTTTCCTAAAAAAACTCCTGAGATTAGCAATAAAAAAATTGAGGGTAATTTATCGGGATAAAATCTATCCTATCTCTCAAGTTGGACCAAACTGCACATAGTGTGCAAAACTTAATTGAAATCAGTTCAGTAGTTTAGGAGTTCATCGCGGACAAACAATGTGACACGTAATTTTTATATATAAAGATTACAAACGAGCACATAGTCTATCTGATGATAAATAGATAACAGTGGTAGAGCCACGTGGCAGCTTTTGCTGTACGCACGGATGGGCCGGCTCGAACTGGGGTAGTACCACGACCTCACAGAATACCAGCGTGAAGTAGAGGTTTACCTCTGCGTTTCGCTTGGTGAGTGCAGGTGGCCGGAGGACATTTTTACTGGAAATGAGGCATTCCATCTTAGTCCTCACGGGTGACAAGGCATCTGCATTTTGATTCGCAAAAGAGGATAGATGTAGATGTCTATGGGCCGCAGCAACCACTTACCATCAGGTGGACTGTGTGCTCGTTTGTCACCCTTATCCTATAAAAAAAATAGATGCTGTGGTCCAAAGATAACTACATTTATCCTCGATTAAAATTCAAAATGCAGATGCGTTGTCACCCAGAATAAAAGCCTCGCTTCCAGTAAAAAAGGGTCTCTGGTTCTCTACACTCACGATACAAAACACAGTAGCATTAAGCTGCTATTTTGCGCTGGTATGCTATGAGACCGTGATCCTACCCCAGTGCAGCCAACCCATTTGTGCTTAAAAGTCTCTTCTCATTACACCGTATCACACCATGATCGTGCTAGGAACGTGTCAGGCAAATAAATATTATTTGTAATGAAAAGTATGACACTGTTTCCACTAGACCGTTCCGTCACCGACCAACACCGTCGCGTGCCATGCACGGAGCGTCAACAAATGTCGGCGAAAATATTTTGCTGGTGCGAGCCGGCGAGTATACGGGTTGTAAACGCGTATGATGACCGTTATATATGACGTATACATGTATAGGCGTATAACGTATATACATACGTTATACATGTATAGGCGTTGTGTTTTTTGTTTTCTTCTTCTTACTCATTGAATATTAAAGCAATCATCGCCAGTTGTCTAACAGTTATTTTTCTGATAGCCATACTTATTTTACATATTCAAAATTTGGTAGCACTCCAAGACGTCCACGCAACACTGCTACGCATGCGAGAATGAAACGGATTTCTATTGCTTTTGGTGGATGTTGCATACGGGCATCATACGGGTAACATACGGGTTGCATACTGACATCATACGGGATGTATACGGGCACAGAACGCCGTCGATCCGTTCAGTGGGCATAGTAGAGCGTATCAACAACAAACAACAGCTTTTCATGCCTGATATGCTCCTAGCACGGTCATGGTATGATACGGTGTAGTGGGCAGAGACCTTAAACCATAAAATAGCTGCAGCTTTGCTCTACCACGTAAAAAACTAACCAATACAACAACTTACCATCAGGTGAACTGTGTGCTCGTTTATCAGCCGTATTCTATAAAAAAATATTCCATAGTTACTTTAATGCCAAATATGAATATAATTAGACCGAAATATTCTTGTTTACTCCTTATAAAGGAACGGAGCTTCCAAGATTTCGTTAAGTCCTCGAAATTGGACGCTTCTAAGTTATTCTTTATAAAACATTTTATCTATAAGCTACCTACAGAACTCATTTCAAATTACACAGCTGAAGGTAAGAGATTGGATATTTTTCGTGTTGTATTTATTTTATATACAAAATTGAGGCTGAAGAAAATAACCATATCCTTTTTTACGTAAAAATTATACGTCTGTGCTGAATATCGTATTTGCCTGTTAGTATAACATTGGCGTGCAATTAAGATAATATGCGGATTAATTATCCGTGATAAATCATAAATAACTAAACGTAACACAATTCTAAAATTATTATTTTAAGTCAATTAACATTGAAGTTAATTTTTGTTGATAATGAGTTAATAAAAAAAATAATTAATATTTTTATTAAACCTTATTAGAAAAAGTATTTTATATTTGGTTTCAGGTTTGAATTAGAATAATTTTCTCGTAAGAAATCCCTCGGAAATATGAAAACTAAAATAAAATAAAAATATGCAAATTAAAGTATGGAATTTTAAAATAAATGTTAATGCTTGTTTACCGTGTAGTGACGGTGTAAGAATATCTACTACCCCATATCATCCCGTGGGTGTCGTAAGAGGTGATAGAGGGAAACAAATTAAGATATATGACTAAAAATATAAAATAAACTGAAGTTACCACCTGCTTGCCAAGCGTTGACACTGTGGCAAATATCCTCTTATGAGGCGATCTATCAGGGAGGTCTATGTTCAGTGGACTTTAATAGGTATTAACGGTAACAGTTAAAACTTGCGAAGACTTACGCTGCAGCTAACGGACTTCTTTAGTTGGAGGGACTCTTCTTAATCCATAGCTTAAGCTGAGCACTATCAATGAGCAATTTTTATTAATTAGACAGAATATGTTAATTATTAATTAAACTGAAATAATACTTTAAAAACTTTACAAAGTAATTTATTGACTAAAACGTATTGCGCAAGCGCATACTAGCGCCAGACTAGCGACGCGTTTGGCAGCGGCTTGTGTACATGTATACGCATATATCATTGAGTTTTCCCTTCTGTCGCCAGTACTCATGGCTGCCTATTTTTTTAAATAAAATGAGAGTGACACACTAGCATACACTCCACCTGATAGTAAGTGGTTGCTGTGGCCCACTTACTATCACACACATCCACTTCTATATTTTTTTACGAATTATAATGCAGATGCGTTGTCAGCCGTTAGGAATAAGATAGAATGCCTCTTTTCCAGTAAAAAGGGTGTCCGGTTCTCTACACTCACCATACGAAACACAGCAGCATTAAGTTGCTATTTTACGCTGGTATTCTGTAAGAGCGCGGTCCTTCCCCGATCGAGCCGACCCATTCGTGCTACAACTATACTATTAATTTAGCTGCAGCATGGCTCTACCGCGTATAAATTTTTCCACTCATAAAATTAGGAATGTATTAAAGTAAACTTAGTCACTAGGCCAAATAGTTAGGATAAAAGGAGTAAAAATCCAAGAAAAGTACAAAGAAGTTGCGATCTCTGTCACTTATTTCTCGTAGAAGTTCACGATATATTCATTTTTATTTCCTCTCTTGCAATATTAAAGCTCTAGGCTTGTGTTAGTTTAGTCCTAACGTATATGAGTATACTTTTAAATATATTTCTTCCTGTATACAAAATGGCACTTTTATGACTTTCATATCAAGTTGTTTCATCAGGTAAGTGTTTTTAAAATAAGGTCACGCAATTAATATCTAAAATAATTTAAGAGATCATTTGGAACTCTACCATAAATAAACACGCATTTGGTCATTTTTAACAAAAATCAAAAACGAAGAGGAGACCTATATTCTACGTTTATATTAATTTTTTTATGGAAGATTTCTCGTAAACATATATGAACTGAATTGATGAGGCTGAACATATTCTTATATATCTTTTATTAATTTATTATAAGGTTATTATTTGGTGGTGGCCCCATATCAACTTAAGGCAAAATTCCACTTCTAAGAGTGGAAAAATAAGGAATGAAGTTTTATTGTAACTATTTGGACATCAAATTAAATAACTTGAACTTGTGATATCACACGCAAAAGGGTAAGCAATAAAACTTTAATTGAATGAAAACCGAGTTCAAATCTTTCTTTCCCTGCTTATTGACTTCGGTTTTAAGTTCTATTAAAAATATACAGATTACATTCCAATTATATGATAACAAGAGTCGTTGTAACTCAGGTAGTTAGCACTCGCTGTAATTTTCACAGTACGCGAGCAACCCGGGTTCGATCCCTGCCGGCACCAATGAAATTGTTAATTACAACTTTAAGTGCTCACAACCCTCGGGACGATATGGGGTATTGAATATTCTTATACCACCACCATAGAGTGTAGTGAATCTATAAATCTATAAATCTATAGCCCTTTTTACTGGAAATAAGGCATTTCATCTTGGTCCTCACGGGTGGCGGCGCATTAACATTTTGATTTATAATAGAGGATAAATGTAGATGTCTATGGGCCGCAGCAAACACTTACCATCATGGGCCAGCGGCAAGCCAGCTGCCGCCGCCGCCACCGCCCCCCCAGCTCCCTACACCTCCCGCGGCTGAAGCCGGTTGGCAGTTGGTCGGGGACAAAAAGAAGGGGAAGAAGGCAGCCAAAAAGGCCAAGGAGCAGGAGCGGCAGCGCCAGTTCAGCGCGCGCAAGATCGCGGCTAGGCTCCGCGCCCCGAAGACCGCAGCTGTAGTGATTACACTACAGCCGGACGCGGAAAAGAAGGGTGTTACCTACCGCGATCTGCTCGCGAAGGCGAAAGAGGCGGTGGATCTCGGGGAGCTCGGGATCACCGGGGTCCTCCGGCTCAAAGTCACCCAGACGGGGGCCCGTATGCTGGAGATCCCCGGGGAATCCAGTGGCGCGACCGCGGACGCTCTGGCTGCGAAGCTCAGAGCGTCCCTGAACGCGGACGAGGCCCGAGTGTCCAGGCCCGTTAGATGCGCAGACCTGCGCATCATGGGTCTGGACGACTCGGTATCCTAAATACAAAGTTAGAATTTTCAATAAAGTTAACACAAAATCAAAATGGCTAACGAAGGGCTTAAAAATATCATGTCAAACTAAAAGAAAGTTACGTTTGTCTTATTATAAAAAACACACATATAATACTAAAAATAAATACCGAGAGTACTCTAAAATACTTAGGAAAAGTATACTACTATCCCAAAAAATTACTAATGAAAAATATGTTAATACAGCCAGGAATAAATGCAAAGCCACTTGGAATATAATTAATAACAAAGACGAAGTAAATGACAAACATAATATTGAATACCTAAAAATAAATGACAAAGTTATAGAAAATCCTTCAGATATTGCAAACGCATTTAATAATTACTTTATAGACTCGACAAATGTACCTGATAACTATCAAAATAATTTAAGTAAGCTAAAGTTCATCGAAACTACTTCCGCATCTATATTTTTAAACCCTACCGACGAAAATGAAATAATCAAAATAATAAGCACTCTGAACAACACCAATTCCACAGGTCATGATGCGATATGTACGAAGATAGTTAAAGCTTGCGCAAGTGAGTTGGCACCTTTGCTGGCACATTTTGTGAATCGTTGCTTTGAAGAGGGTAAATTTCCGAGCACTCTTAAGATTTCCATTGTCCAGCCACTATTTAAACGCGGAGAGAGGCATAATTTAAACAACTACAGACCCATTGCACTTATCCCAGTTTTGTCAAAGATATTCGAAAAAGTCATGCAATTCAGATTAATTTCTTTTTTCACAAAACACTGCATAATTAGGGAGGAACAATTTGGGTTTCGCAAGGAAATGTCAACAGCACTGGCCTGTTACTCCCTTATTAAGAAAATATCGATTCATATGAGCAACAGGGTTCCCGTATCCACCATACTTTTCGATATGAGTAAGGCCTTTGACTTTGTCAATCATAGGACTCTTCTTAATAAGCTTGAGCGTTATGGTGTGCGAGGACCGGCCTATGATTGGGTAAGAAGCTATCTCAGTGAAAGGACTCAGTTTGTGGAAGTACCGAGGCTGGATGATGGGTGTCAGAGTGTGATGTATAGATCGGAGATTAGGGCGAATAACTCAGGTGTCCCACAGGGCAGTATATTAGGACCATTACTCTTCATTCTGTACATCAATGATCTTCCAAAGTGTACGCAATATCCTGTTACACTCTATGCTGACGATATTTCTATAACTATATATAAAAAACCTAACACTAACTATAATGATGAAATAAATAATGAAATAAGTAATATAACGAATTGGCTAAAATATAATGATTTGAAAATTAATACAAGTAAAACAAAGTGTATACAATTTTACAACAAAAATGGTAAACCCCAACAACTGTCGGTACACCATGGTAACGATCCCATTGCCATGACCGCATCAGCGAACTTTCTCGGTATTATGATTGATTCCGAACTCACATGGCAGAATCACGTTGAAACTGTATGCCAGAGGATTAATAGGTTTGTGTTCGCTCTGTATCGTCTGTCGAAATTAGCTAACCTTAAGACAGCTCTGATGGCATACCATGGATACGTTGGTTCTATACTGAGGTATGGACTGATCCTGTGGGGAAATTCGACACACATTTCTCGTGTCTTTATACTACAGAAGAAATGTGTACGATCTATATGCGGTGTCGGTCAAATAGAATCATGTAGACCTCTCTTTAAGAAGTTAAAAATTCTTACATTACCTTCCCTATATATATACGAAATTTTAATATTGACCAAAAAAAATGCTAACCACTTCACAAAACAACAGAATGATCGTGGTGGTACAAGAAGGTACCCGTGGAAGTTATCTGTGCCCCAGGCAGCCACAACTTGTTTTGCTAGAAATAGTTATAGCATGTGCGTTCGATTATTTAATTTACTTCCGAACCAAATTCAAAACTTGACATTTAATCTGTTTAAAAAAGTTATTTTCGGGACTCTCATTGAACACAGTTTTTATGACGTAAATGAATTTATTAAATTCTGCCGTGACGGTCATCTCAAGCGAATTGTTGTTAATTAAAATTTTAAATTGACAAATGAATTAGAATTTGTAAGATTGACTTATACTAGTTTGAAATTATGCATTATGACATGACCACATGACTATGCCTGTATATTTTTTATTTTTTTTATTCTATTTTTAAATTTATAAATTTATTGACATTATACTATTTTAATTAAATTTTGATATGAAACGTTATTGTAATTTTGTGATTTTGTAATTTTGTAACTTTAATTATTCAATTATTGCACGTCGACTTAATATTTGCATACTGATAAATCGGTAAAACATGCATGTTCACACTACATTATAAGACCTCAAAATGTACCATGTTTTATGCAAATAAATATTTTATTATTTTTATTATTATTATTATCGGAGGAGGAGTTGGTGGCCGCCGTCGCCAGGTCCGGGGGGTGCACTACTGACCAGGTCAGGTCAGGCGCCATACGCCCGGACCAACAGGGTATGCATGCCGCCACGGTGTGCTGCCCTGTTATGGCGGCCAAAACCATAGTGGAGGGCTGAAGGCTTCTGGTGGGCTGGGTCTCAGCGCAGGTTAAGCTGCTGGAGCCCAGACCTCTGAGGTGCTACCGCTGTCTCGTGGGGCATCACGTATCAGTGAAATGCGCCTCGGAGGTTAACCGCAGTGGCCTTTGCTTCCGCTGCTGTCAGCCCGGACACATATCGGCGACCTGCTGCGCCACGCCGCACTGTGATGCATGTGCGGCGACCGGCAAGCCAGCCGATCACTGGGCCGGAAGCAGGGCCTGCGTGCCACCCGCCAAGGCCAAGGCCGCGGGTAGGGGAGGGCCCTCCTCCGCCGCCACCGCCTCTATGGCCACCGCCGCAGCCGCAACTGCCGCCGCCGCCGCTGCCACTGTCGCCGCCGCCACCGTCGCGACACCGACGCCCGCAGAGGGGCGCCGCGTGGAGGAAGCTGAAATGGAATGCCTATAACGGCCCCATTAAGCTTCCTCCAGGCGAATATCAACCACTGCGCCTGCGCTCAGTATCTGTTGCTCCAGAGCATGGCGCAGTGGTCGATTAACATCGCTGTGGTTGCTGAGCCGTATTTTGTCTGGCCTAGGGATGACTGGGTGGCGGACCTTAACGGCTCAGTGGTCATCATTTCTTCGGCCGCCGCCGGTACCCCGACCCTTGAAGGTGTCAGGAGGGGTCAGGGGTGCGTAGCAGCACGGTTCGGGGAGTTCGTCGTTGTGGGGGTGTACTTCTCCCCGAACCGATCTCTCGCCGAGGTCTACAACTCTCTTGCAGAGCTGAGAGCAGTCGTCGTCGGAAGCTATCCCCTCCCCGTACTTGTCCTCGGGGACTACAATGCCAAGAACTTGGCTTGAGGTTTTCGTCGTATAGATGTGCGGGGTAGGATGGTGGAAGACTGGACTCTGGAGACAGGCCTGGTAGTCCTAAATCGGGGTTCTGTCCCCACGTGTGTGCGGATGCGGGGCAAGTCTGTGGTGGACATTTCGTTCGCTAGCCCCGCTCTGTCGCCGCCTGCCATTGACTGGCGAGTCATGCAGGGGGTGAAGAACTACTCCGACCACCGGTACATCCGGTTTGACGTCTCCAACCAGCCCTCGAGCGCGCCAGTCCAACAGGCCCCGCGTGGTCCGCGTTGGGCGCTGAAGCAGCTGGACCGGGAGCTCCTCCTGGAAGCCTCGATCGTGCAGGCCTGGGTGTCATCACCGGATAGGCCTGCCGACGTCAGTGATGAGGCAGGATGGTTCCAGGAGGCCATTTCCGAGATATTTGACGTGGCAATGCCCCGCGTCCGGCCAGGAAGCGCCCGGCGTCAGGTGTAATGGTGGTCGCGTGAGCTGACGTCTCTGCGCGAGGTGTGTGTGCCGCGCGGCTCCTGTACGTCAGGCATCGCAGGCTCCGCATTCGTCCACCGAATGCGGCAGCCATTGAGGCGGAGCTGTACGAGGGACACAGAGCGGCGAAGACTGTCATGAAGGCTGTCATGCGGGCCCGGGATCGAGCCCGTGAGGAGATGCTGGAGACTCTCGACAGAGATCCGTGGGGGCGCCCTTACAAGATGGTGCGGGATAAACTCCGCACCTGGGCCCCCCCGCTGACGCAGAGTCTCCGGCCTCAGCTCGTGGAGGACGTGGTGAGCGCTCTGTTCCCTGCGCGAGGGGAACATCCGCCCCCGTCTATGGCACCGCCACCTGCGGTGCCGGAAGCGGACCACCAGGACGGCGACGAATACATCCCGGAAGGGACCGGGGTAGACCTGAGAGTGGCGATACGTAGGCTCAAGGCCAGGAATACCGCCCCAGGACCCGATGGCTTGCCTGGCAAAGCCTGGGTCCTGGCCTCGGAGGCTCTCGGGCCCCGACTGGAGGGGCTCCTAAGCGCATGCTTGGAGAGAGGCCAATTCCCGCTTCGTTGGAAAACGGGGAAGCTGGTCCTCATTCGGAAGCCGGGGCGCCCTGCGGACTCTCCGTCCGCATACCGGCCCGTGGTGCTGCTCGACGAGGTGGGCAAGCTCTTTGAAAGAGTCATTCCAAACCACCTCGCCGAGCACCTTGCGGGGACGGGGCCGGATCTTGCGGAACACCAGTTTGGTTTCCGCAAGAGGCGCTCTACGGTGGACGCCATCATGCGCGTGAGAGCCCTAACGACGGGGGATGCAGTGGCCAGGGGGGGGGGTTGTTTGGCGGTGTCTCTCGACATCGCCAACGCCTTCAACTCTATGCCCTGGAGCTGCATTAGGGAGGCACTCCGGTATCACCGGGTGCCGACCTATCTCCGTCGTGTAGTTGGGGACTATCTGACGGACAGGGCCGTCATCTACCACGGTCGCAACGGTGAGTGGAACCGGCGAGAGATATCGTGCGGTGTCCCACAGGGTTCGGTTTTGGGACCGCCCTTGTGGAACATCGGTAACGACTGGGTGCTATGCGCCGACCTCCCTATCGGCGTCAGCGTAGTTTGCTACGCTGACGACACGCTGGTACTGGTACAGGGGGGTCGTACGAGGCGGCGGCGGAAACTATGACACGCGGGGTTGCGACAGTCGTTGAGAGGATCCGGCAGCTGGGTCTTGAGGTGGCTCTGCACAAGTTCGAGGCCATGCACTTCCATGGTCCTCGGAACAGGCCACCACCGGGATCCTCAGTGATGGTAGGAGGGGTATCCGTCGGCGTCGAGTTGACTTTGAAGTACCTAGGACTCGTCCTCGACGGCCCATGGAACTTCATTGAGCATTTCCGACGTTTGGCTCCCAAACTGGAACGGACCGGGGCTGCCTTCAGGCGGCTCCTGCCGAACCTGAGGGGACCAAACGCCTCATGCCGGAGGCTCTACGCGGGGATTGTGCGGTCCATGGCCCTTTACGGGGCCCCGGTGTGGGCGCGTGGTTTGGCGCGGCTTGCCGTCCACCACCTGAACGCGCCCCAAAGGGTGGTCGCCGTGAAAATGGTTCGCGGCTACCGCACGAATTCCCGCGAGGCGGCGTGCGTCCTTGCCGGATTACCGCCATGGGATCTGGAGGCGATAGTCCTCGCGTGCCTGCACGAATGGCGCGCGGAGGCACTATGCCGGGGGGAAACCCCGCTGCCGCGGCAAGTTGTCGTACAGCGGAAAGACTTCCGGTATGATCTCATGGCGACATGGAGAGAGCGACTGTCGCAACCCCGTGCTGGGCACGCCACTATAGCGGCGATAAGACCCCTCTTTGAGGAGTGGCTTCAGAGACGCCACGGCGTCCTCACCTTCCGCCTGACGCAGCTCCTCACCGGACACGGTGTGTTCGGGAGGTTCCTGCACCGAATCGGGCGGGAGGAAACGCCCGGGTGCTCCCACTGCGATGATCGACCGGAGGACACGGTGGAGCACACCGTGGAGGTCTGCCCTGCTTGGGCGGAGCACCGCCGTGTCCTCGTAGCGGCGATAGGCGGCGGCGACCTCTTGCGTCCGGCCCTGGTCGAAGCCATGGTCCGGAGCGAGACGGAATGGGATGCCGTCACCACCTTCTGCGAAGCAGTGATGCTGGAGAAGGAGGTGGCGGAGCGGGAGAAGGAGAGAGCAGCAGCTTTCCTTCCCGGCCGCCGCGGGAGATGCCCCGGGCGTCGGGGGCTACGTCGTGGCCCCCGGCCACCGTAAGCGCGGGCCTGTAGACGGCGAGCAATGGGTAGCTAGCCGTCCGTCCGTCTAACGACGACAGGCCGTGTCGACGGCGCGTTTTGTTCCACGCGCGCCTCAAAGAGCTGTCAGCAGCCTGAAAGGGCCCGCAAGGGCCGACGCCTGCCGGGGCTGCGGGCTGTTCGAAAGAGATACCGCGGCTCCGGAACGTAAGGGCACTGAAGGAACACGGATGGTTTTTAGTCAGTAAACGTCTGACACTCCCTTCCGCTCCACCCAGAGCGAAAGGCGTCATTTGATGATTTTCCATCCGCGAAAAAAAAAAAAGGTGGACTGTGTGCTCGTTTATCATATTAAAAAAAAAACGTCTGCTTCGTGTTTAAATTAATTGTTATAACCAGACGCTTGTTATTTTGTAATAAGATGCTATGTATAGCAAGATTTATGTTTGGCATGCACTTACGATAAAAACAGCGCACGATTATCAATAAATAAAGTGGCATACTGCAAGCAACTAGTGATATCCTACATACGTATCTACTAGTATATTGCAACATTATTTAAGTCTGTCTAGTATCAATAATAATAATATTAAATAATAAAAAATAAGAATAATATACCGTCGGAACCTCTCCGCTGCCTGGATAGACTACAAAAAGGCATTCGACTCGGTGCCTCATACATGGCTTAAGAGGGTCCTCGAGCTGTACAAGGTTGACTGTACAGTTCGAGACTTCCTCGGGCAGTGTATGGGGCAGTGGAGTACGATCCTTTGTCATCTAGGTGAGCGGATGACGGCAGCGGAGAACCACATAAGGATAAGAAGGGGTATCTTCCAGGGTGATTGTTTGAGTCCGATCTGGTTCTGCCTCTCTCTGAACTCTCTCAGTACCTTACTGGAGGGCTCCGGGAGGGGATTCCAGCTTCGGAGAGGAGGTACAAAAGTGACCCACCTTTTCTATATGGATGATCTCAAATTATTCGCCTTCAGTCGCTCCCACCTTATGGAATTGCTAAACATAACTTGTGATTTTAGCAATTCTATTGGAATGAAGCTGGGGACGGATAAGTGTGCGATCCTCCATGTCGAAAGGGGAAGGGTTGCTAACTCTGAGGGCATAGACTTATCTATGCCCATCAGCATAAGAACCCTTTCCGAGGCTGAAACATACCGATACCTGGGTATGTCACAGAACATCGGTGTAGATGAGGCGGGTATGAAACGGTCAGTTTGCGATGTGTTTTATGCACGCTTGACCAAAGTGATTAATAGCTTTTTGTCCGGTGTGAATAAGACGCACGCATATAATGGTTGGATCATGCCTGTTCTCATGTATACCTTTGGCATACTCAGCTGGACTCAGACCGAACTGAACGCTCTGGACAGAAAAGTCCGCACCATAATGACGTCCCACTGGATGCATTATCCAAGATCGTCAGTAATGAGGCTGTACTTGCCGCGGAAGCATGATGCATAATCGCGAAGTGTGCAGCCTCCGTAACGGGAGCGGATGATCCATACTATAGGGACGTTATTTCTTGTGATAAAGGACTTACCTCTCTATCCTTAGCCAACGAGCAATGGCAGGACCCGGCAGTACAGAGCACTTCTGACCGGAAGACCGTATGGAAGGAGAAAGAGCTCCACGGGAGGTTCTACAAGGCCCTTCATGAGCCTTTCGTAGACACAATCGCCTCCCTTCACTGGCTAAGTTTCGGTGACCTCTTTGCGGAAACTGTATAAGTACTTGCCGGAAGCCGTGCTCGAAAATGAACGCGCCAGGCTTTACTGGGACCGGGTCATCATCACAGATAGGACTATTCTTGCGAATAAGCCTGATATTGTGCTGATGGACCGGGCACAGTCAAGGATATTTTTGGTCGACATTACCATTCCTTATGATGAGAACCTCGTGAAAGCCGAAACAGATAAGCTGGCAAAATATCTGGACCTGGCTCACGAGGTGACTGACATGTGGGGTGGTCTGCCGGCCGAAATTATTCCTGTGGTCGTTTCTGCGAACGGGTTAATCCCAGTTAGCCTCTCGGGTCATCTGAGGCGACTGGGACTCCGTGACGGACCGCTCCGAGCTCAAATGCAGAAGGCGGTGCTCCTCGATACCGCCCACATCGTCCGCCGGTTTCTTTCCCTTTCCCCCTAACCCTCGGCCGTTTGGTCTCCCCTGCCGAGGGCTTCCATCTGGTTGGGTTTTTATATATTTATGTAATTTTTATGTATTTATTCTATTTTATTGATATTTATGTATGTTTATATATTTCGTTTACAATTATATATTTAAACAGCCCAACCAGATGAGAAAACTTTAAAGATAACCCCAATAATAATAATAATAATGTCCTCCAGACCGAATTTTGCCAACGGCGGCTAGTCCCAACGGAGACTAGCCATCGGCGCAGGACAGGATTATAGGTCCCAAGTGTATGCACAAGCACAGGTGCACTCTCTATACCCTCACTCTCATAGCCCGATGGGACGGTAAATCGACACGACCGGAGAGAGATCAGGCGCAGGACCAACGGCTTTACGTGCTTTCCGAGGCACGGGGGTGAAACACCGCCAATTTCCTGACTCTGGGCAGCTACTGAGAATGTCTTGATGGAAAAACTCAATAACTGCTTTTTGACCCGACCCGGGATTCGAACCCGGGACCTCATGATCAGCAGTCGCACTACTACAACCACTAGACCAACGAGGC
Source organism: Parnassius glacialis (assembly GCA_033319125.1). Lineage (NCBI taxonomy): Eukaryota > Metazoa > Arthropoda > Insecta > Lepidoptera > Papilionidae > Parnassius > Parnassius glacialis. The sequence continues at coordinate 1,714,295 of JAVANC010000013.1, read as the reverse complement.
AGTTTCTATAATAACCAAGTATATCAAGGACAGAACTTTGCTCGTTGTTAGAAAAAATTATTACTTTGTCAGGAATGACACCTGTCTAGATAAGTTTGGAAAGCGTGTGATATTATCTGAATACACAATTTATCTCATAACCCAAATAACAATATACATATAGTGCCACCAACTTATCTGTTCAGTTGACAGCGTCGCTAGTGGAGTGTTTACTATTGCCATTTATGAAATTCACCGAGGAAATAGGTGACTACTGACTACATATTCATTACACATAATATAAAATAAAACAAATTTCTTGTTAATATATTAAAATTAGTGAGAATTAGAGTTATTATATATATTATTTACATTTTATAAAAATAATTGTGGTCGTGATCTCGGAGTTCAAGCGGCCGAACTACAGGAATTTGTGTTTTAAAAGATGTACCCGCGCTTGCTACTGGTTCCAATAATTCGTCTTCTGAGTCACTGGAGTCGCTTTCGCTATAGCTCTGACACTCTATAATAAAGGGTTCATATAAATACGCGTATTTTAATCTGTATTCATTTTCAATTTTTTTCATATGATTACAAATGTTTTTCCACTACACCGGTGTAATTTTATGGAATGCATCTTCAATTAATTGGGACATTAGAACATTAGATTTCCTAACAGTTTTTACAGTAGATTGAGATAATTTTTTACTATGTTTCACAAGTACATTAGTTGGTGATTTTAATTTTTTATATCTGGCAATACAAACCTGTCGCGGCAGCAACGTTTTCATTCAATTTTTCAAATGGTATATTTGGGGCTTGTACACGTTTCTCGTATTTTATAAAAGATAAAACTTTCATGATAATCTGTCGCGCATCACTTTTAAGAGCATTAGGCATTTTATTTGCACTTTTTAAAAACTTTCACCTGATAGCTCAGAATAAATAATAACTGACAGCGAAATGTAATTTACAAAATGGCGGCCTTAGTTCCAATTTTGTCCACCTGAACAGATAAGTTGGTGGCACTATACAAAAAATTGCACACTGTGTGCGTGTATCAATGTGCGTACTTTGAAATGAATTCACACACTAACATGACAATATGGCACATGTGTTTTCACTAAAGCAACTTTTTTGGCGTAACACAATCAAGGAAAGGCAAAATAACTTTAAGTGTAGTCTTATTTTTACAATTGAATTTGCAAGTGTGATATTAAAGCATTATAAAATAGAGTGAATAAAAAATACAGCAAAATAAAAGAAAATCTCTTTATGAATGGATACAAACATCTAAAGTAATAAAATCAGATATTAAAAAGACTAAAATAACAAGCGATGATCATGAGGTATAATGATTTTAGTGAGTGTTTAACTATCTACCTATATGCTGGAGCTGGATAGGAAAGTTACTACCAATTAATTCTAAAATCAAATAGCCGTTACTCAGTATGATGTATATTTTAATAAACCTAGCAAGCTAACAGCATAGCAAAGTGGCGAAGCAATCAGCTTTGTAGCGGTTTCTAACAGAAAAAAAATGTCAAAATAGGAGGTTCAGATGCCTAGGTGACACAGAACATATATACCCCTAAAGGGGCTGGGTGATCAGTAATAGATTGCTGAAAACAGAATTTGAAAATTCGAAACCGTTCTCGAGATAATCGTGGGACAGATGGACAGACGGACAGACGGACAGACGGACAGACGGACAGACGGACAGACGGACAGACGGACAGACGGACAGACGGACAGACGGACAGACGGACAGACGGACAGACGGACAGACGGACAGACGGACAGACGGGGTGACTTCGCAAGCTTCGCCACATAATAAAAGTCAAATAAATACTAAAGTCTATGTAATGGTCAAACCATAATGCGCTTTTAAATCGAGGAGCGACATCTAGTACCACATTAACTGAACAATCCAACCGACACAAACAAGCCGTTAAGTGACATCTAGCCTAGTGACAAATTAAGTAAAGTAAATCGATCAAACAGTGAGAATATAGTTATAGTCGTGAAACGTTTGTATTGTCGTCGGTTCTAAATATGTCTGCAAAGTATTCTTTACATTATTTATATTAAAATTTTTTAGACGGCAGGAATTGAATGAAAATAGCAGCCGCTGCTGTCGCACGGATGGGTCGGCTTGAACCGGGGTGGTACCACGACCTCACAGAAAACCAGCGTGAAGTTAGAGGTTTACCTCTGCGTTTCGCTCGGTGAGTGCAGGTGGCCGGAGGCCCTTTTTACTGGAAACGAGGCATTCCATCTTAGTCCTCACGGGTGACAACGCATCTGCATTTTGATTCACAAACAAGGATAGATGTAGATGTAGATGTCTATGGGCCGCAGCAACCACTTACCATCAGGTGTCCACCTGATGGTATTGTGTGCTCATTTTTCATCCTTATCCTATAAAAAAGAAAAGATAAGTGAATTAAGAAAGTTCCAGTAAATTCATCCATTGATTTATATATACAAAGAAATAAATCAAGTTATCAAAGCGTCATTTTAAAATTAGAATAATCAAAGTATAATCAGCTTTACATCAACGTTATCCTGAAACTCTGAAACCTTAACCACCCGACCTATATAGTTTTTACACCAAAAGGAGAAGGCAGTTGAAATTGATACGTTGTTGAGCCTGATGCATGAATGGGTCGGTTTGACCAGGGTCGGGCACACATTTTCACAAAATACCGGCGTAAAATGTCAACTTAATGCTGTGTTTCGTATGGTGAGTGTAGAGAGCCGGAAATCCTTTTTATTTTTGAGGCATTCCATCTTTGTTATCAGGGTTACAACACATCTACATTTTGATTATTTACTGAGGATCCTTGCAGAAGTCTATGGGCCACAGCATCCACTTACCATCATGTTGACTGTATGCTCGTTACCTGTACTCAAAAAAAGTAATGAAATATGTTATTTCTTCGGCTTATGAAACTTAAATTTCGTTAACAATTTTTTTGAACTCTACTTAATCATCTCTTAATTTCAAAGAGTATATAATCATTACGTATCAAACAGCACTGCGATTTCTTCAATCGATATATGTCAACCGATAACTACCAAAGTAAATTTTATTTATTTGTATAGATTTCTTTATATTTACATAATACTTATTTTTATCAACAATACTAAAAACTATAATAATAATTAAAAAAAAACTAAAACTAGAAACTTATAAAACTCATATAGTCCTACTCCCCGCGGTATCGTGCCAAGAACGCTGGCTGCGTTTCCCCGCTGAATGGCTATACTTAGCCTTTGAGCGAGGAAATAACCAGGCCTCTTATCACCAGCAGCAACGACCAGCCGCGGATGGAGTTCTTTTAGGAACTTCACCGCACGTGGACCCCACGGACCGATAGTCTCTACAGCAAATGGCACAAATATGTTGTCATCTCTCAGAGACTCATATTTGCGCCACTTACTCAGCTCAGCTGCCTCTGATGCCGCCCCGGCTCTAAACGAGGTAGCCCTGAGATGAGAGACCGCCAGAGTGTCTACGCAAGTACTACCAAAGTGTATTTAGATTAAATTTAGACTAGTGACCGCCCCCGCTTCTAAGCTAAAAAAATACGTTAACTATTTAGGATATATATTTATCCTAAACACTAGAGGAACACTGATATTGCTCCCTGTCTGTTCATGAAGTTTTACAACAACCGGATAGCCATTTCGAAGACTAGCCAAGGCTGACAGATATATATATATATATATATATATATATATATATATATATATATATATATATATGTATACAGGCAAACATTAAAAAAAATGGTTTTTCATGTCTTAATAGCATGCAAACAACCCTACGCTCAATAAAAGGCAGTAGTTTCAATATTACATACAGAATCTTGAATTTTATTTATATGTATAGATTTATTATCAAAAAATATAATAACAACTTTAACTCCCTAACCTACCTAACCTAAGAAAGAATTTAGGAATCGTTAATCACTCGACAGCCCGCGGCAATAAATATTGAAATTTTATTCTTTTATTGGAAGGTACACCTTAAACGCTTTCCCTGTTCCTTTTTAATACCAGATGCTTAATTTTGTATATGAAATTTGTCGCTGTTTTCTCGTTTGTAAAATTATAATTTTTATTCCAAAAACTATAAATAACCAATTTTGACTAAACCTAAGGTATGTTAAATTAGAAATGTTCAAGAAATTAAAAGTAGAAACTAGAACTACACTACTTACCCTATTAGAACCCCTTCAGGCAACTTTTAAATCGACAAAAACTTAAATTATTGTAAACTTACAAATAGTTATCAAAAGTAATTGTTCAATTTCTAATTTATGGTGTGATTTTAAAAAATCAAAGCCAAAAAATTAATTTTATAATTTTTGTTACAGCCGAATAACAATGTGAAATTAAAAATTAAATCTTTACTTGTACTAAATTTACTAAGCCGATTTAAAAGACTAAGAAAATAAACTAATTCCTACATAAAAGCTTCAAAAAACTGTGCTAAGACAGAGTGTACAGAAAAATTGAAGCCTCTAATTAGGAAGCTGTTATGATCAATTTTTAAAATTATTTTTTAGTATTTTGAAGTTGATTTTTACTTTTTATTAAAAGTTTAATAACTCATCCTTTTTAGTGGTTAAATAATATTATATGATCAAGATGGCAATAAAAATGTCGTATAAATAATTACATTAACGACTTTATCAATGTTACTACGTTTAAGAAAGGAATTTTTTCTCCAAATTTAAATAGGACTGTCATTGAAGTATAACCTACTTATTAAAAAAAATAAATTCACAATTGACGAAGATATAATAACACGTAATATACATACAAAATTTTTACGTTGTAAAGCCACACCGTAGCTGTATAATATACAGGGTCATTTTTCAAGAAGTGTCGAAATGTTATATTTAAGTTCAAAAATATTAATAATGATATATATATATATATATATATATATATATATACTGTTATTTGAAATTATCTCAAATTGAATGTAACTTATGGGCAACAACTACGTGTACGCGTGTTCTTCTGTATGTGATTTATTTGACAGTTTTTTTGCCGACTAAGCGACTCTAAAGAATGTGTTCGCGCGTTGTAAACTAGTAGGCGTTAGATATTATAGATGAATGACAATCAGTTAAATAATGCACTACCACGCATTCTAAATTCAAAAGATAAAATGAACAAAATGTTTGAGATTTTTTTAATAATTTTTTTTTCATACATTCGCCTATTTTACTTATTTTGAACCTTCTCTGCAAATTTAGGCGTATATTGAAATATAACACTGTATAGCTGCGGACTGAATGGGTCGACTTGACCGTGGTCCGAAACACAGCAGCATTATTCTGGCATGAAACAGCCAGAATAATGCTGCTATGTTTCGTATGGTGAGTACAGAGAACCGAGGACCCTTTTTATTGGTAACTTCTAGCCTTTCCGTCTTAGTCTTCAGGGGTGAAAACACCTCTACATTTTTATTCTGAATCGAGGATGGATGAAAATGTCTATGAGACAAATTAAACACGTTTTGGAGTCTTTTAAAATTATTTTAATATTTTATTCCCTTTAAATGTACACCGAAATGATAATTAAACAAAATTTGAAATTAAGCGTACGGCTTATTAAACGTACTAGGCTCGAGTAAAAAAAAATACGTGGATATAATCTAGGTAATAAGTTTGTAGTGGCTGCGTAATTTGGCTTCTGAATTGCACGCAAGTGTTGCAGCGGGAAAAAGCTGTATATGAAATCACATAGTGGCATATTGTACTCTTATCTCATATTGTACTTGTTAAGTGTCTTCTGTACAATTTGCCAAAGGGTACGTATGTGGTCTATAGTACTAAAGCCTTTTCGGAAACCGTCTTGTTCGGGAGGCTGGAACTCGTCGAATCTGCGTGCAAGACGATTCGCAATGACTCTCGAAAAATGTAGGTAGACGTGGCTCAGAAGGAAAATCTGTCTATAGTTCTTTAAGAGAGCGTTGTCGCCTTTCTTGAAGAACAAGATCACCACACTTTTGCTCCACGCCTCCAGAGTAGTCCCATCATGGTAGACAGAATTAAAGAGCTTATGAAGGACTTTGAGTACCGGTTTTCCACCCGCTTTCAAAAGCTCCGCTGTAATTCATCCTCGCCCGGGGATTTTCCGTTTTTAAAGTGCTGGAGAGCCATTCTAATTGCGCTCAGACTGGTGTCCGGGATATACTTGGGATAGTGTCGGATAAGCCTTGCTCTTGGATCGTTACTCACACTAGCGCATGGCTCCAACGATGATATGTACAGCTGCTCATAAAACCTCTCAATCTCTCTAAACATTTCAGGTGTCCCGGAAAAGACCCTGCCACACTCGGTCTTCAGCTTTGACAGTTAGCTCTTACTGGTAGTCAGATCTGTGGCGAATACTTTGGAGCCTTGGTTCCGCTCGATTGCTTCTTCAATACGAGCTGTATAGAAGTTGCGTAAGTCCCGCCGCATGCATTTGGATATATCTATTCTGTTGCCTGTATGCTGTCAAATCTACTGAAGACTGCAGCTTCATTTCTCGTCTAACAGCCATGAGATTAAAAGTGCAATCGGAGAGTTTTTTGTTCTTCTGCGGCGGGTTTCGCAGAACTTAGCTCCGAGCACATGGACAGTTTCCACGAGCTTGTCATTCATATCGTCCACAGCATTGCAATCTTCTAAGCACTGGAAACGGTTTTGTAGCTCGAGCTGAAAGGTTTCGGGACTTTAGATTAGAGCACAAGGGAGACGGAGCGTTGACTTCAGTAGACGAGACCACTTCAACTTAACGTTTAGGTTCAGAGTACCTCTGACTATTCGGGGATAGCTACCAGTTTTCACCCTCGCGATCACAGAGATATCACTAAACAGTTGCCATATAATCGTCATAATGAAGACAATCTCATTTTTTGTCGAACCGTCAGGGCTCGACCAGGTCCACTTTCTGTGAAGCCACTTCTGGAAGAAAGAGTTCATCATAAAGAGTCTCTCTTTCTCCTTGAAGTCGGCCAGCGTTGGCCTCTTGGGCTCCGTTGCCCTATTCCAAATTTAACTACCTTCAGCTCAACGTTCTCTCTTGTGCCTAGTTTTGCGTTGTTGTCCCCTAATAACACCGTGTAGTGGTTTTTGGAGGAATGCATGGCTCTAGATGTATCCTCATACATTTTCTCCACCTTCGGGATGTGCCGAGGTTGGTGCTACTCACAATCTTTACAACGTTGTTAACGACACACTTGTGGACGATAAATCCGACACCTCCTTGGGACATATGGTCGCCCTCCCGTTTATAGAATAAGTGACCGGAATCAAGGATTACCGTGTCTTCCCACTTTCTTCGGACCTCGGATAGTCCTATAATATCCCAGCGCAATTTGTCTATTTCTTCTTCCAGCTCCAGGATCTTCTCGTCAGTCCTCAGGGTGCTTGCGGTGTATGTTGCCAGGTTGAGTCGTTTTAGGTGGCAACCGAATCTCCACCGGAGATTCTTAGCACCCCCTCCCCGTTACCGTGGTCGCCACCAAAGCCAGGAATATCGCAAAGTTCGCTTGGCGGGCGGGTTGGCAACCGTGTTTCATTTATTGTAATATTGTTGTCATCAGAAAGACGCTGCTGCCCATCTCCTACCTGTTTGCTATTGTCACCTGTTACGAGACCCACGGGAAGACATATCTTCCCGTGGGTCTCGTAAAATGTCCACTACTGGACATTTTAAACCTACACTACACGGCTGTAAGTGTCGATCGCCGCCCATGACACGTACATTACCAGGGCAATTTCACGAGTAAGGTTGTTTCTTGTTGATGTCTGATTAAGCGGCATGTTAGTAAATACCTTAAACCGTAACCATCCATAGCAACCAGAGTCCGATCGTTTGGTTTGCTATTTGGAAAGTATAGACAGACATAGAACACAGGCACTCCGGCGGATGAAATTAACGCTCAAGACGACGCCTCTGTGGTCCAGAGTAGAAAAACTACACGCGTGTGCAATGTTCTGACCAAGCATGAGCTGCTTATGCAAGTAATCTGCTCCAAAACGGTGAATGTCGTCAAAAGAAAAGTGAATATTTTATATCTGAACTAGCTTTTTATCCATTCAAACATTGCTTACTATAAGCACATTTTAAGACTAGCCCATATCGGTCAGCACTTTCTAACACGTCTGTTACAACTTCCAAACAAGCGTTCATAAATCACTCCCTTGACATCTCATTTGTTCCGACCGCGCTAGACAGGCGCCATGTCACTTAAAAATTCCACAGTGTTTTTTTAATATTTTTATGTAATCCGTCACTATGGAGGATTTCTGCGATATGCAAGTAAATATATAAGTTACTAACATTTTGTTAATTTCTAACGACCTGTAAGCATAAAAGTTAAAAAGGAACGAAAGTTAATGTGAAAGGGGATGTAAGTATGGTATGTTACCTCCATCACCTTACGAACGAAAGATAAATATAGAATTAATTAATTAAAATGGAGTGCAAGGTAGATAGATTATTGTATGATGTAAGTAGGTGGAGAAGATAAATAATATATAACAATCTAGCTGTTCCCCGCGACTTTGTCCGCGTGTAATTTAGGTTTTAGTTTTTTTTGTGTGGAACCCTAATTCTTTACCTCAAATGAAAGTAGCCTAATTTACTCCTTATAACATCAGCTGTCTGTATGTGAAGGTTCCATGCAAATCGGTTCAGTCGTTTCGGAGATTAGCTAGAACAAACAAAGACACAGACAGACAGACAAAAATTTTAAAAACTGTGTTTTTGTTATAAGTACCGTATATACTTTCATATACATTTAGTAAAAAGCTGTTATTTTGTGACATTATAAATAGAAACTCCAATTTTATTTATTTGTATAGAGTATCGATATGTAAACTTTAAAAATATTAATTCATTAATTAAGCAGGCCGAGTTCCAAAAACCTACTGCAAACATGCAGATTTCTTTTAATAATTAATTTTTATATTTAAAATATGGTTACTTTATTATGTTATGTACCGTGTAATGGCTGGGAAAATGAATCAACAACTACATATTATCACATGGGTGTTATGAGAGGCGACAGAGGGAAACAAATAGAACACGACTATGGCAAATACGAAGCAACCTATGGAGGAGACCTATGTTCAGCAGTAGACTTACGATAGGCTGTAATGAATTAATGAATGAACATAACAGTAATCGAATAGTAAACAACCAATTAAATAGTTGTGACTGACTGATTTTAAAACGGCGTAAAGTAAAGCTATAAAATTAAATCATTTTCAACGGACACATCGAAATCCAATTTCATTACGGACACGTATTTACAGTAAAGCTCGATTCTATAAACAAAGCGGAATGGATAAATCCGTTTATAAATATTCATATCTGGAAACAGCACAATGTAGCGATACACCAATGTAATTTTTTTACAAATTTACATGATAACGGCGCTTGGGATATTATTTAATAAGAGTGTATTTTTACTAAGGTATTTTATTCTTATATTATCTTAAAGCCTTGACATGGTAGAGCATGAATGCTGAAATTTTAAATTTGTAGGGCCACGCTCTCACAAACATTAGCGTGGAACAGCAGAATTATGCTTTTTTTTTTTTTTTTTTTTTTTGCGGATGGAAAATCATCAAATGACGCCTTTCGCTCTGGGTGGAGCGGAAGGGAGTGTCAGACTTTTACTGACTAAAAACCATCCGTGTTCCTTCAGTGCCCTTACGTTCCGGAGCCGCGGTATCTCTTTCGAACAGCCCGCAGCCCCGGCAGGCGTCGGCCCTTGCGGGCCCCTTCACGCTGCTGACAGCTCTTTGAGGCGCGCGTGGAACAAAACGCGCCGTCGACACGGCCTGTCGTCGTTAGACGGACGGACGGCGAGCTACCCATTGCTAGCCGTCCACAGGCCCGCGCCTACGGTGGCCGGGGGCCACGACGTAGCCCCCGACGCCCGGGGCGTCTCCCGCGGCGGCCGGGAAGGAAAGCTGTTGCTCTTTCCTTCTCCCGCTCCGCCACCTCCTTCGCTAGCATCACTGCTTCGCAGAAGGTGGTGACGGCATCCCATTCCGTCTCGCTCCGGACCATGGCTTCGACCAGGGCCGGACGCGAGAGGTCGCCGCCGCCTATCGCCGCTACGAGGACACGGCGGTGCTCCGCCCAAGCAGGGCACACCTCCACGGTGTGCTCCACCGTGTCCTCCGGTCGATCCTCGCAGTGGGAGCACCCGGGCGTTTCCTCCCGCCCGATTCGGTGCAGGAACCTCCCGAACACACCGTGTCCGGTGAGGACCTGCGTCAGGCGGAAGGTGAGGACGCCGTGGCGTCTCTTAAGCCACTCCTCAAAGAGGGGTCTTATCGCCGCTATAGTGGCGTGCCCAGCACGGGGTTGCGACAGTCGCTCTCTCCATGTCACCATGAGATCACGCCGGAAGTCTGTCCGCTGCGCGACAACTTGTCGCGGCAGCGGGGTTTCCCCCCGGCATAGTGCCTCCGCGCGCCATTCGTGCAGGCGCGCGAGGACTATCGCCTCCAAATCCCATGGCGGCAATCCGGCAAGGAGGCTCGCCGCCTCGCGGGAGATCGTGCGGTAGCCGCGAACCATCTTTACGGCAACCACCCTTTGGGGCGCGTTTAGGTGGTGGACGGCAAGCCGCGCCAAACCACGCGCCCACACCGGGGCCCCGTAAAGGGCCATGGACCTCACGATCCCCGCGTAGAGCCTCCGGCAGGAGGCGTTTGGCCCCCCCAGGTTCGGCAGGAGCCGCCTGAAGGCAGCCCCGGTCCGTTCCAGTTTGGGAGCCAAACGTCGGAAGTGCTCAACGAAGTTCCATCGGCCGTCGAGGACGAGTCCTAGGTACTTCAACGTCGACTCGACGCCGATGGATACCCCTCCTACCATCACTGAGGATCCCGGTGGTGGCCTGTTCCGAGGACCATGGAAGTGCATGGCCTCGGACTTGTGCAGAGCCACCTCGAGACCCAGTTGCCGGATCCTCTCAACGACTATCGCAACCCCGCGTGTCATAGTTTCCGCCGCCGCCTCGTACGACCCCCCTTGTGCCAGTACCAGCGTGTCGTCAGCGTAGCAAACTACGCTGACGCCGGTAGGGAGGTCGGCGCGCAGCACCCAGTCGTAACCGATGTTCCACAGGGGCGGCCCCAGAACCGAACCCTGTGGGACACCGCACGACATCTCTCGCCGGTTCCACTCACCGTTGCGACCGGGGTAGATGACGGCCCTGTCCGTCAGATAGTCCCCGACTATACGACGGAGATAGGTCGGCACCCGGTGATACCGGAGTGCCTCCCTAATGCAGCTCCAGGGCATGGAGTTGAAGGCGTTGGCGATGTCGAGAGACACCGCCAAAACAACCCTCCCCCTGGCCACTGCATCCCCCGTCGTGAGGGCTCTCACGCGCATGATGGCGTCCACCGTAGAGCGCCTCTTGCGGAAACCAAACTGGTGTTCCGCAAGATCCGGCCCCGTCCCCGCAAGGTGCTCGGCGAGGCGGTTTGCAATGACTCTTTCAAAGAGCTTGCCCACCTCGTCGAGCAGCACCACGGGCCGGTATGCGGACGGAGAGTCCGCAGGGCGCCCTGGCTTCCAAATGAGGACCAGCTTCCCCGTCTTCCAACGAAGCGGGAATTGGCCTCTCTCCAAGCATGCGCTTAGGAGCCCCTCCAGTCGGGGCCCGAGAGCCTCCGAGGCCAGGACCCAGGCTTTGCCAGGCAAGCCATCGGGTCCTGGGGCGGTATTCCTGGCCTTGAGCCTACGTCCCGCCACTCTCAGGTCTACCCCGGTCCCTTCCGGGATGTCGTCGTCGTCGTCCTGGTGGTCCGCTTCCGGCACCGCAGGTGGCGGAGCCATAGGCGGGGGCGGATGTTCCGCTCGCGCAGGGAACAGAGCGCTCACCACGTCCTCCACGAGCTGAGGCCGGAGACTCTGCGTCAGCGGGGGGGCCCAGGTGCGGAGTTTATCCCGCACCATCTTGTAAGGGCGCCCCCACGGATCTCTGTCGAGAGTCTCCAGCATCTCCTCACGGGCCCGATCCCGGGCCCGCATGACAGCCTCCCGGAGGGCGGTCTTCGCCGCTCTGTATCCCTCGTACAGCTCCGCCTCAATGGCTGCCGCATTCGGTGGACGAATGCGGAGCCTGCGATGCCTGGCGTACAGGTGCCGCGCGGCGACACAAGCCTCGCGCAGACACGTCAGCTCACGCGACCACCAATACACCTGACGCCGGGCGCTTCCTGGCCGGACGCGGGGCATTGCCACGTCACATATCTCGGACATGGCCTCCTGGAACCACCCTGCCTCATCATTGACGTCGGCAGGCCTATCCGGTGATGACACCCAGGCCTGCACGATCGAGGCTTCCAGGAGGAGCTCCCGGTCCAGCTGCTTCAGCGCCCAACGCGGACCACTCGGGGCCTGTTGGACTGGCGCGCTCGAGGGCTGGGTGGAGACGTCAAACCGGATGTACCGGTGGTCGGAGTAGGTCTCCACCCCCTCCATGACTCGCCAGTCAATGGCACGCGGCGACAGAGCGGGGCTAGCGAATGAAATGTCCACCACCGACTCGCCCCGCATCCGCACACACGTGGGGACAGAACCCCGATTTAGGACGACCAGGCCTGTCTCCAGAGCCCAGTCTTCCACCATCCTACCCCGCACATCTGTACGACGAGAACCCCAAGCCAAGTTCTTGGCATTGAAGTCCCCGAGGACAAGTACGGGGAGGGGATAGCTTCCGACGACGACTGCTCTCAGCTCTGCAAGAGAGTTGTGGAGCTCGGCGAGAGCAGAATTATGCTGTGTTTCGTATTATGAGTGTAGGAAAACCGGAGACACCTTTACTGGTTACGACGGATTCCATCATATTTAAGTTATAATAAAGTATTATATATTTAAATCCTTATTAGCTGTAAGTGTAGAACCGGGGTGGAACCACGACCTCACAGAATACCAGCGTGAAGTAGAGGTTTACCTCTGTGTTTCGCTTGGTGAGTGCAGGTGGCCGGAGGCCCTTTTTACTGGAAACGAGGCATTCCATCTTAGTGCTCACGGAAGAAAACGCATCTGCATTTTGATCTGTAACAGAGGATAGATGTAGATGTCTATGGGCCGCAGCAACCACTTACCATCAGGTGGACTGTGTGCTCGTTTTTCACCCTAAATAAATAATAAAAAAAAATGTCTATGGGCCACAACATTCCCTTACTATTAGTTGGATTCTATGCTCGTTTGTCATCCTCATAAAAAAAATATTTTTCTAAAAGAGAAGATTAAGAGAAGATGGTTACACCACTATCTACTGAAAGCTGCAAGATCCCACAAATGCCTTTTACCCATGGAACGGGGGGATGGATTTTCCTACAACGCCATCATGTGGTTTATGTACTCCATTCCAATGTACTTGTTCCAATTTTCTTTTTTTAAAACTTAAAAACAAATGCCCACGCATAACGCACCTCCGAATACTTCGGTTTTGTAAATGTTCTTAGGAGGTGGCTATCACTCATCATTAGGTGAATAACAACATGTTTGCCACGTTTTTTTTATAAAAAAAATATCGTGAAACATTGATCTTAGTTCCCACGATTGACGTATTGTGTGGCATTCTTTGTCAGAATTTGGATGCCAGTGTCCACGGGCTGCAGTGGTCACTTTGTATTTGAACGAACGCTCATTTGTCACTGTATTATATAGAATACCTGATTTCAAAATGCAGATGCGTTACCACCTCTGAGAACTAGGATGGAACGCTTCGTTTCCATTATAAAGGGTCACCGGTTAGAGAACCCGTTAGAGAACTCTACTCTCACCATATAAAATACAGTAAGCATTAATCCGCCATTTTACGCTCGTATTCTGCGAGAGCGTGATCCTACCCATCGTACTGCAACTATGCAGCATGGCTTTCCGTACTATGTATAATTTAAGAAGCTTTTATTTAATTATGTGTCAAATGATAACGGATTTTCAGAAAATTTGCAATTAAAACATTTAAATGTCTGAAAGAGGAAATTCTCCAAAAGTGGTGGAATAATCTTATTATATTTGCATATATTAATTCCCAGGTTGAATTAAATTGACCTTTTTATGCGTATTGTCTTACTTGATTAACATTTTGTACTAGGTTTTTCCTAATGAATGAAATTAAGATAATTAATAAAATCAGGGGTTATTTTACGTAAATCTATTATATGAGTATATAACATGTTAAAAGAAATTCGCTAAGATCCGCGTAGTAGCATAAAATAATAGGTCTTACTCAGTTTGAAGTTCGTCACTACTAATCCCAGCACCACTACTTCCATCACCACTATAACACATCGATAATACGACACGTGCTTCGCCTCCACACGAGGCATCCTCAAGTGAAGTAGACTATGTGGTGGTACAGTCAGTCAGTCAGTGTTCTTTAATTTAGGTAAGATGCATCATTTTATTTTTACTAAGCGGATCTAAGTGATTTTTTTTTTACATCTTATATGAATGAAATTATGAAAATATTTATGTTAAAATGTCTCATCTTGCTCTCAGCGGGCATTTTTTAATGTTTCTTTGATACTGATTATCTATTATGATACAGAAAGTTTTGGTTTCTAGTTATAGTAGTAGTATATTGCGTAATTGTTTCATACCCTTGAGCCTGTATCTTATTTCATCTAAAGTCTTTTGTACGTGGTAGAGCCATGCTGCAGCTATTTTAATAGTATAGTTGTAGTACGAATGGGTCGGCTTGACCGGGGAAGGACCACGCTCTCACAGAATACCAGCGTCAAATAGCAGCTTAACACTGCTGTGTTTCGTATGGTGAGTGTAGAGAACCGGAGACCCTTTTTACTGGAAATGAGGCATTCCATCTTAGTCCTCACGGGTGGCAACGCATCTGCATTTTGATTCGCAAACGAGGATAACTGTAGATGTCTATGGGCCACAGCAGCCATTTACCATCAGGCGGACTGTGTGCTCGTTTGTCACCCTACACTATAAAAAAGTCTACCATTTATGAAAAATCAAGCCGAAGGGGCTGAAGTTTCCAGTACAAGAAATGTCAGCTGTTGCAATGTTAAATTAATGTTTTTATATGTTTAGTTTATAAAACATTTAATATCAAAATAATTATACATTGCCAAAAATTTATAAATTTACTACAAATATCAGCAGCCATCTTTTGATATAATTTAGACATTTAATGTATATGACGGCGCCTGCACCGTAGCACGTGCGGCAGCACCCCTGTGGTTAGCCAGAATTCTTGTGGGTAGTTAGGTAGGTAGGTTAGGTGCAACGTGTTGTTAACACGTTGCACCTGCAGTGGCGCCCGTGTTCTACTTGTTTTGTTTGTATGAAACGGATGGACCGACCGCCATTAAGGGAGTCTTGGCTCTGGTGTGGCACGGTCCACTTGTTGTATTCCATTACTATCACATCCTTGACACGCGGGTTAGTTATTATTTTCAACTAAAAAATTAGTCTTGGTACAATTTATAATGTGATCTGTGTATTTCATAATTGTATAAAATAATGTATTGTAAAAGAAAAGTGCCGCCGAATTTCTTGCTGGTTCTTCCCAGGACAGAGGTTTTATTCGAACCCATAGTAGTAGTACTACATTAAATAAAATGATTCTATTCTCTTCTTAAGTCTTTTTCTTATGACTATACATTTCTATTACCATCCTACATATACTTTACACAGACAGCAAAAAGTTTAATTTTATCTCTCGTTGTTACGAGTGTATCTGTTTCTGCAATTAAATATTTTTAATTTTTGACTCATGCGTTACTCGCAATTATTTTTACAGCCCAATTATCTTTGAGCATTCATCAAATTAAAACTTTTTAAAGTTTCGTTCCTGTTTATGGAAACTGAAAATATCTCTAAAAGTAAGGTTTATCTACTATCACGCTTTTATAGAACAGAGTTTTAGTTTAAGAAAAAACAATTCAAACAAGTCAAATATAAATCTTACTGAATTGATATATTCCTTTGATCCTTTCCATAAAATTCTTTCAAAACATTCTTCGGTGTCATAAATCAGAAGATACTGATATTAACTGTCAAAAGTTGAACAGAGATCAAGGTATTACCACTATAGTATGTTTATATAGTTCAATACTATTATTTGTCAAGGCGTAAAATAGCAGCTTAATATTGCTTTGTTTTGTATAGTGAGCGTAGAGCTGAATACCCTCTTTACTGTTACGTGGAAATCTGTCTGAATCCTCAGGAATAACAAACAACTATGGGCCACAATCAATAACCATTATGGTATTCACTAAAAATCAGGTGGACTATGTGCCTGTTTGTCACCCTTATTCTATAAAAACGACGTTATATGATATCGGCAACATAGGAATCTTCATCACCACATTTTGTTTCGTGGGTGTTACTTTTTAATATCACCCACGAAACTTTGGGAACTTTCACTCAAAAAAGAAAAATCTTTTAGCAATATCTTAGATGTGTAATATTGACACCATGTACGTATATTTATATATATATATATATATATATATAGTATTTAATTTCAAGCTGCTTGAAACAGATTAATTAGAGCTGGTTTCAAATTTGAATTCGTGCTTTATGGTATAGCATTTAGTATACCTGAGTCTCGGATTTGGAATTCAGTGAAAGATATTTTACTCGTCACTGCAATAATATTTTTTATTTAATTTATATATACTTTAAAACACTTAAATAAAAAGGTTTACGAAGGGCGGTCTTAATGCCTCTTTGGCTTTTCATTTTTGTGTGTTTTGTACACGACTCTATAAAATTTTATAAAAATAGAATATTTTTATTAAATATACGTTACAAGAATACGTTTTAGTCTTTAAGGGTATTAACGCGTCTATCATCATCATTACAGCCCTTCACAAGTCCACTGCTGAACATAGGCCTCCCCCAAAGAATGCCACAAAGCACGGTCCTGAGCCACCTGCATCCATCGACTTCCTGCATATCTTACCAGGTCGTCACTCCATCTAGTGGGGGGACGCCCTACACTTCGCTTGCCGGTACGAGGCTGCCACTCGAAAACCTTTCTTCCCCATCGGTTGTCGGTTCTTCGAGCTATATGGCCGGCCCACTGCCACTTCAGCTTACTAATCCGTTGGGCTATGTCGGTCACTCTGGTTCTACTGCGGATATCCTCATTTCTCAGTTTATCACGCAGAGAAACTCCGAGCATAGCCCTCTCCATAGCTCGCTGAGCGACCTTGAGCTTCCTCATACGGCCAGCAGTGAAGGACCACGTCTCAGTTCCGTAAGTCATCACTGGCAACACGCACTGGTTGTACAATTTCGTTTTAAGGTTTTGAGGTATGTCTGACGAGAAGATGTGTCGTAGCTTCCCGAACGCTGCCCAGCCGAGTTGAATCCGTCGATTGACCTCTCGGTCGAAGTTGGACTTACCTAGTCGGACTATTTGTCCCAGGTAAACATACTCGTCAACAACTTCGAGCTTAGTGTTCCCAACAACTACCGGCATAGGTGTGACATGGACATTAAACATGATCTTTGTTTTGTCCATGTTCATCTTAAGACCTATCCGTTGGGAAACACTATTGAGGTCATTGAGCATAGTGCTTAGGTCCTCCAGCGATTCTGCCATAAGGACTATATCGTCGGCAAATCGAAGGTGAGTGATGTACTCGCCATTGATGTTGATACCGTATCCTTTCCAGTCCAGAAGCTTGAAAACGTCTTCCAATGCAGCGGTGAAGAGTTTCGGGGATATGACGTCACCCTGTCTTACACCTCTCTGCAATTGGATAGGTTTCGTACTCTGGTTCTGTACTCGGATAGCCATCGTAGCCCTACTGTACAAGCACTTCAACACTTCGATATACCGAGAGTCAACTTGGCACCGCTGAAGGGACTGCAGCACCGCCCAAATTTCGACGGAATCAAAGGCTTTCTCATAGTCCACATACGCCAGACATAGTGGCAAATTGTACTCCTCGGACTTCTGTACAATTTGCCGTAGGGTATGTATGTGGTCTATGGTGCTAAAGCCCTTTCGGAAACCGGCTTGTTCGGGAGGCTGGAAGTCGTCAAGTCTGCGCGCGAGACGATTTGTAATGACTCTCGAAAACAGCACGTAGACGCGGCTCAGAAGGGAAATCGGTCTGTAGTTCTTCAAGAGAGCGTTGTCGCCTTTCTTGAAGAACAAGACCACCGCACTTCTGCTCCACGCCTCCGGTGTAATGCCACCATGGAGGACGGAATTAAAGAGCTTCTGAAGGACTTCAAGTACCGGTTTTCCACCCGCTTTCAGAAGCTCCGCTGTGATTCCATCCTCGCCTGGGGCCTTGCCGTTTTTAAGGTGCTGAAGAGCCATTCTAATCTCGCTCAGACTGACGTCCGGGATATCATCGGAATAATGTCGGATAAGACTCGCTCTTGGATCGTTACTCACACTTGCGTGTGGCTCCAACGATGACGTGTACAGCTGCCCATAGAACCTCTCAATCTCACTCAAAATCTCAGGTGCCCCGGAAACGATGCTGCCACATTCGGTCTTCAGCTTTGACAGTTGGCTCTTTCTGGCAGACAGATCTCTGGCAAAGACTTTGGAGCCTTGGTTCCGCTCGATCGCTTCTTCAATACGAGCTGTATTGAAGTTGCGTAAGTCCCGCCGCATGCATTTGGAGATCTGTCTGTTCAGTTGCCTGTATGCTGTCAAATCTGTTGAAGAATGTAGCTTCATCTCCCGTCTAACAGCCATGAGATTAAGAGTGTGATCGGAGAGTTTTTGGGTTCTTCTGCGGCGGGTCTTGCAGAACTTAGCTCCGACCGCATGGACAGTTTCCACGAGCTTGTCATTCAAATCGTCCACTTCATTGCAGTCTTCTAGGCACTGAAAACGGTTTTGTAACTCGAGCTGAAAGGTTTCGGGACTTTGGATTAGAGCACGAGGGGGACGGAGCGTTGACTTCATTAGACGAGACCTCTCCAACTTAACGTTTAGGTTCAGTGTGCCTCTAACCATTCGGTGATCGCTGCCGGTTTTCACCCTCGCGATCACTGAGACATCACTGAACAGTTGTCGTTTGGTCGTCATAATGAAGTCAATCTCATTTTTTGTCGAACCGTCGGGGCTCGACCAGGTCCACTTCCTGTGGGGCCGCTTCTGGAAGAAAGAGTTCATCATAAAGAGTCCCTCTTTCTCCATGAAGTCGGCCAGCTGCTGGCCCCTTGGGTTCCGTTGCCCTATTCCAAATTTCCCCACTTTCAGCTCACCGTTCTCTCTTGTGCCTAGTTTTGCATTGAAGTCTCCCATTAACACCGTATATTGGGTTTTGGAGGAATGCATGGCTCTAGAGATATCCTCATACATTTCCTCCACCTCCTCATCGGGGTGTGCCGAGGTTGGTGCGTAAACCTGTATGACCTTCAGCGAATACCGTTTGGTGATTCTGAGTATAAGGTACGCAACCCTCCTCGACACACTCTCAATCTTTACAACGTTGTTAACGAGAGACTTGTGGACGATAAATCCGACACCTCCTTGGGACAGATGGTCGCCCTCCCGGTGATAGAACAAGTTGCCGGATTCGAGGATTACCGTGTCCTCCCCCTCTCTTCGGACTTCGGATAATCCTATAATATGCCAGCGTAACTTGTCTATCTCTTCTTCCAGCTCCACAATCTTCTCGTCAGTCCTCAGGGTCCGTGCGTTGTATGTTGCCAGGTCAAGTCGTTGTAGGTGGCAACCGAACCTCCACCGGAGATTCTTAGCACCCCCTGCCCCGCCGTTACCATGGTCGCCACCGTAGCCAGGAATAGCGGGGCCGCCGGGGACTGGGGGCCGTGTCTTCGTAACTTTCATTATGGGGGGTTTATTGCCATAGTTGCCACGCTTGGCGAGCGGGTTGGCAACCGCAGTTTTTTATTGTATTTTGCCGTTACCAGGAAGATGCTGCTGCCCATCTCCTGCCTGTGTCCCTTTGTCGCCTTTTACGACACCCACGGGAAGATATGGGGTAGTGGATATTCTTAACCGCCACTACACGGCTATATTCTAATATTTTATATTTATCTATCGCGTCTATATTTTAATTTTATTATATATGTAGATGTTGATGTCTATGGGCTACAGTACGCACTTACCATCAGATGGAGTATGTGCTCCTTTTTAACCCTTAATCTATGTTAAATATGAGGCACCAACGGGTTAACAGCGCCATGGACACAGAGTAAAGAGTAAAAACCAGAGGGGAGGCTTCTTAACAACGTAATAAAAATATTCTGTAGCATAAGACAACATGTGTATTAATATTGTAATTATAGTATGTAATTATATATATATATATATATATATATATATATATATATATATATATATATATATATATATATATAAATTTTAGTACTCTACATGTCAATATAAAAATTTGTTTCTATAACCCTTAAAGATTTTAAACAAATTTGCTGTGGGGTGAAGGAGAAAATCTATCTCACCACTCCTCCTATCTGTCGTAAGAGGCGATGGAATATTCCAGAAAGATCTTGCGGCTTTCGACAGATAGTGGGTGGATTAACAATATCGTTTAAGCCAGATGTAAAATACCCACCCTGACAATGGTGACACGCACACGCTCAGTGTTCAAAGGGAAAGAGTACAGCAGGATACAGCATTTATTGACAAGATACTAAACAAATTCGGACAGCAACCTAGACGCCTTTAGTTTTTCTATGCCTTTTCTTTCCAACTGTGCAACTGCACCCCCTTGCACGTTGCTGCTGGTACCCATGGAATCTGGTACTGCCTGCCAAAAGTGACGACTATGGCTAATCGGCTGGCCGGGAGCAGCCTATAACCAGGTTTTTACAGTCTGATGAAGGAAGGAAGAGGTTTTCGAAATATTTGGTCTATATGGCTATGCATGAATAAATGTTTTATTCGTCACACACAAATACAAAGCAAATAATGAAATTAACAATGTACGCAAAGCAAGATTCGGAGTGCTGCTGTAGTAGTGTTGTCACGTCCATGGCACATGAGTAAAGAAACCGACCAGAGGGGAAGCTACATACAAACGGCTCGCTGCGAATACACCCATACATAGCGCAACGATGTGTGCGTGAGCTCTCACCGACAGGTTCACCGACGCTCCGTCGGGGTACAAACCGGTTTGCGCCGGCTCAGTCAGAGTATCCATGAAAGGGTTGTTTGTTAGTCGTGCACATTTAAATAAATAGACCAACAATATTTCGAAATTTTATACATCAATTAATTTATTACGTTTTTTGCAATTATTAAAAAAATAGATTTAAGTATTTTAATTAAAATAATTAAGAATTAAGTTATTATAAATTTGTATGGGTAAAAAATAAGTGCTGTGTAAGCAAAAATGCCCAATAGTTGTACAATATGCATGAATAATTCTAGAGAAAATAAGGATATTTCCTTTTTTTTGTAGGTACTCGAGAGATCAAGTGAAGTAAGTACCTTTTTACGTATTACGAGTATATACAATAAAACTAGGTAATAACATTGATAGGTAAGTGAGAATGTGTTAGACAGGTACGTCGCCGGGTGATGAAGTTGGTCTCACCTACTTGAAACGTTAGTCAGTCTAACCTTGACAGTGCCGTAGATGGCAGGATATTATAAGGCTAAATGTGTGACTTTATCCACCCACTTTAGTATAGAGGTAGGTTGCTCCTTTGGCAAGGATATAAGCTACTTTTTGCGAGTCGCGACCCCAGGAGTAAATACCACTGCATTATGGTTGGAATACAATCGCCAGACATTGGTGGGGGTGGTTGGATTGGTGTTGGTGGAAGTGGTGCTGGTATTGGTGGATAGTGTTGCTGATGGTGTCAGTGGTGGTGGAGGTGGTAGTATCGTAGGTAGTGGTAGTAGGCAGTGGACCAAGAGTGGCTCCATAAACACCACCACCATCACCACCATTACTATAACCACCACCACTAACACCGGCACTGCCCACAACCACCATCACAGCCATTACTACCACCACCACCACCACTTACACCAAAACTCTTGATTTCGAACATTTAATAGATATGTTGTTACATTAATATAACTTATAATTAATACACATGTTGTCTTATGCTACACAATATTTTTATTACGTTGTTAAGAAGCCTCCCCTCTGGTCTTTACTCTTTACTCTGTGTCCATGGCGCTGTTAACCCGTTGGTGCCTCATATTTAACATAGATTAAGGGTTAAAAAGGAGCACATACTCCATCTGATGGTAAGTGCGTACTGTAGCCCATAGACATCTACATCTACATATATAATAAAATTAAAATATAGATGCGTTAATACCCTTAAAGACTAAAACGTATTCTTGTAACGTATATTTAATAAAAATATTCTATTTTTATAAAATTTTATACAGTCGTGTACAGAACACACAAAAATGAAAAGCCAAAGAGGCATTAAGTCCGCCCTTCGTAAACCTTTTTATTTAAGTGTTTTAAAGTATATATAAATTAAATAAAAAATATTATTGCAGTGACGAGTAAAATATCTTTCACTGAATTCCAAATCCGAGACTCAGGTATACTAAATGCTATACCATAAAGCACGAATTCAAATTTGAAACCAGCTCTAATTAATCTGTTTCAAGCAGCTTGAAATTAAATACGCTTAAATAAAATTTACCTGTAAGGAATAATTAGGGAAGGAAACAACTCCATTTGTCAGGTTCGCTTTGAACTTTTATGACTTCCTTTTTGTGTAAATTGTATTTTATCATCATAAATATTAACCAATAGTAGCTTTTGAAACAAACAATTTGTAAAGTATTTAATAGCAAAGCTTAAATTAAATTTTTAAGGTTACAGAAAAATGTCCCACAATTGCTGGGTAATATGATTTTTTTTACGTGGTAGAGCCATGGTGCAGTAATGTTATGATTTTAGTACGTTACGTGTAGGCTCGACCGTAAAAACACCATACTCTCACAGATTACCAGCGTAAAATAGCAGCTTAATGTTGTTGTGTTACGTATGGTGAGTGTAGAGATCGGAGATCCTTTTTAATGGAAACGAGGTGGCATTCCATCTTAGTCTTCAGAGGTAGCAACACATTTACATTTTGATTCTTAATCGAGGATAAATGACTATAGGCCACAGCATCCACTTACCATCAAATTGACTGAGTGTTTGTTTGTCACCCTAATTATATAAAATAAATTAGCTTAATATTTTTTTTTGTAACTCACCTCTGTCACTTATTACACGAAATAAATAGCATTATCCTCCTATTTGACGTTCGTGTCCTGAGCGAGTGCGTTCCTACTCTAGTCAGACTGATCTGTTTACACTGTCCTGATACGAACAAAATGCTAAAAGTAAGTTATTTTATTTCTGAATTAAAATTCTACTTAAAAGCGAAAAAATTAAAACGCGTCCTAACATATTTCAAATAATAATTTTGTCTCTTTTTTAATATCTACAGAAAGTTGTAAAAAGTTGCAACATGGCTCTCGTAAATCGTCCTCTCTCCTCTGACGTCTCATTAATCCTGTCTACGCAAGGCGAGCTCTACGCTTTAAAAAACAACTGAATTTACTGTTCATTTCCGTGTCGACATATTTATGGACCTAATTTTGACTTTCATATAATCTTTGTTATGTATTGGACATTTAATTATATATCTCAATTATGTATTTTTTAGGTATTTATGCAATTTTAAATATAACTAGTCCTAAATAAACAAAGAAAATAATAAATTGGGAGACAATTAAAATTATAATAATTTGTTAGTTCTAGTTAATAGATGATATTAAATCGTATACGTCATAAACACATTAATTAAATTAATAATTTAAAATGAAAAAAACTGTACAAACGACTTCAATATAAATTATTAAGAATAACTCAAAAACTATTCGGCAGACCATGATCAAATATATATGGGACTACATGAGAAGCACCAGCTTTTATATAAAAAAGAATTATCGAAATCGGTTCGAATTCGGAGAAAAAAACTGTGAAGTAATACACATAAAAAAGAAAAGAAAAAACCAACAGTCGAATTCAGTACCGTTTCCTTTTTGAAGTCGGTAGAAATTAATATTTTTACGTCCATTTTCAAATGACTGTTCATATTAATTTAAGCCGGGACACGATACTTAAATCACACAATAGTTTTATTTTGATTCCCATTGAAATCGATGCTATTTTAATTATAAATATTAATTGGCCTTTATTAAAATACCATTCTATTGTTTATTGCACCATGGATGAAAATGACTTAAACTATTTCATGCAACAAATATTAATATAATGTATAAGTTTCATTAAAATCTGTTGAGTAGTTTGACGTGATTGAGCAACAAAAATACAAAGATTCAAACAAACTTTCACATTTCAAATATTAGTGAGATACAAATTACTAAGCTGACCTTGGAGACATTGTTATGCACTTACCTGTAAATGACGTGATGAGTTTTACTACCAATTTTGAATTGATTGTAAAAAAATATTGATTACTCGACTTTGTAGTCACGAAAATATTTCAGGTTTTGTTTCTTGTCATTGTCCTTTATTGGCACTAAATTAAAGCAATATAGTGATTGTTTATAAAACTGAAAGGACATACGAACTTACTTCTAGTCCACTTGTTGCTAAGATACTACAGCAGTCGATGAAAATCTGCAGCCAACTTCACACAAAGTAGGCTACAGATCCGTTGTCACCTCTGAGGCCTCATATCGAATGCATCACAGCTTGTAATTTTACAGACTGAAACACAGCAGTGCAAGCACAGCTATTTGAAAGCATAAATAGATTGTATTTACCCAATAATACTTCTAGGCAATAAAGAAGTCTTTTTAACTAGTAAATACGAGTCACATTGATGCATTAAAATAGTATTTTTTAATAATTTGACTACACTGCCACTTATCAGATTCTAACATAGTAATGAGCCATTGTCTCGGCAATATGTATAAATATTGGTAAATCCAATTGCGCATGCCTTAAGCCACAAAAAACTACGTATAACATGATTATACGGAATTTTTTAAAGTAGATTAAATACATTTCGACAGCACTATCGGCTTCAACACTCTCGAAACCTGTGAAAATGACAACCATGATGAAATGAATGATGAAAAAAATTATATCTATTGCAGCCGCCACCTTGTATTTACATTTCGACAGCAATATTGGCTTCAACACCCGCAAAAATCATGAGAATGACACCTATGATGAAAAAATTGATACCTATTGCAGCCGCCACCTTGGATTTACACTTCGACAGCACTATCGGCTTCAACACCCTCGAAAACCATAAAAAAACACCCATGATGAAAAAATTGATACCTATTGCAGCCGCTATCTTGGATTTACATTTCGACAGCACTATCGGTGTAAACACCCTCGAAAACCATGAAATAGAACAACCCAAGATAAAAAAATTGATATCTTTTGTAGCCGTCATCTTGGATTTACATTTTGACAGCACTATCGGCTTCAACACTCTCGAAAACCGTGAAAATGACACCGATGATAGAAAAATTGGTACCTAATTCAGACGCCATCCTGGATTTACATTTCGACAGCACTATCGGCTTCAACACCCTCGAAAACCATGAGAATAACACCCATGATGAAAAACTTTATACCTTTTGCAGCCGCCATTTTGTATTTACATTTCGACAACCCTTTCGGCTTCAACTCTCTCGAAAACCATGAAAATGACACCCATGATGAAAAAATTGATACCTATTGCAGCCTTGGATTTACATTTCGACAGCACTATCGGCTTCAACACCCGCGAAAACCATGAAAATGACACCAGAGATGAAAAAATTGATATCTATTGCAGCCGCCATCTTGGATTTACATTTCGACAACTCTATCGGCTTCAACTCTCTTGAAAACCATGAAAATGTCACCCATGACAAAAAAATTGATACTACTTACTTTTAGTACGTACTACTTTTATTTATTCTGTGCTTTTAAAATATTGTAATAAAAAATCTCTTATTATTATTATAATCAAGTATTTAAGAAATTTGGTCATTCGAATATTGTGTATTTGTACAGCGATCTTTTTGAGCCGCTGCAAGCAACCGAAACAATGTACACTCACGACGGCGACCCCATTTACAGAAATAATTTACATACAAGGCTACCAAATCAACGAAAATTTCGCCATTTTGGAGCCGAAAAAAATTAATTATAGCTAAACAAAACAAAATTATACTGCCATTTACATTCAGTGGCTTCTTACATAATAGATGAAGAGATTAAAAAATAGATTCAGTTAAACAATTAATATTTTCAAAAGTTATCGTGTTTACAAGCCTTGGTACATGATAAATCCACACCATAAGCCACTAAAACCCCTTTTTTATTTAAAAATAGCAATTAATCGATTTAAAAAAAATATTAATAAGTTCAACAATTATTAAAGATAAAGATAAAGATATTTTATTTTGCAAATATGGGTACAGTACATGGTGATATAGATAGTCAGTTCAGCCATATTTTATCGTTAGGCATGCAAAAAATACACAATTACAAAACACAGAATTATAAACTAATCCGCTATACTAATAAATAGCACAAAACTAAACATAACTCTTTATTAATTACGCAGTCTTAATCTGTAACGAAAAATTTTTTTCGGTCAGGAATTCCGTTACGCTATAGTATGCTTTGACTGTCAAAAGCTTCGCAGCCTTTTTTTAAAAATTGATAGCGGCAATTCTTTCCAACTTTTAGGTATTTTATCATATATGATCGGAGCCATGCAGTAGATACTTTTGCGCATTAGTGCTGTTTTAGCGGATTGATGACATAATAGAGTATTGTCGCGTCTATTACGTGAAACTACATCGTCAAGGCGTTTAAAACGATTTGGATGTAATTTACCTTTACCTTTCTAACAATGTGCTTTTTATATGTATAATATGATTGCTAGATACGATTTTATTCGATAAAACGTTGGAGTCTTAACTTTTAGGCGATAGTAGAACATTCCTTGCGCTTTCGCTTAAGGCATGCAATATGACCTAATTCATAATCATTTCTTATATTTACGCGAGCAATACACAATGAATAAAATCACTTTGACGTATTTTATCGTGTTTAATTGTTCTTATTTTTAATTCCCGGCGTTTTGGGTGCTTTACAGCACATGCATGGTCACGGGGGACTGAGTTGATTGACGTCCTGATGTAAGAATTATCCCGGAATACCTTCAGTTTTTTAGTCATTACTTTTGGTCCAATCTACGCAGAATAAACCTACTGTACCTTGAAGTCTTGCAGTGATATGCTTGGCTTTGGTTTTATTTCTTTTAATTTCATTAGCCTCACGTATAGTCCTTGGAAGGAATCGATGGGTGCTGAAAAACACCTGGAATGTCAGGAATTAATATTAAGCACAAATAAACGCGATAAAAATCTGTAAAAGTAGTTTTATTCATTGACCTCATTCGGTTAAGTCACTAAGAAGTTACGCAATCACTAACAGATGCACCAAATTCAAAAAATTTAAATTATAAAGACATAATGACTTATCCCGTATTCAAGTCTGAAACGAAGTTGGACAAACGAGATATTTAATAAGGTGGAAGTAAGCGAAGATTGGCGGGCTTAACCTGCTCCATTACTTTCTTCTAATTAAGACAATGAGGTTCGTTTAGTAGAAATTTAAAAAATCGAAGCGTGTCCAGCCGTGGGCTTGCAAAGTTAAATTAAGTGGATCCAGTAAAAAGTTAGTTTTATCTGTAAAATTAACATTCTCACAAAAGAGAAATTTTCTGCGATATCCTTTTTCACATGTGTGACAAATCTGACTGAATTTCTAAAATCCCAAATGTGCGCTTACAGTATACGTGCTTGGAATTAAACTGAAAATTTCTTGTACTGCACACGTGCATATCAAAGAATGCATTTTGTAAAAGCATGTATAATTTTACGTTATTATTTTAGGTTAATATTAAGGCACATAGAGTCGTGTGCTGACGCCCTAAGAGAATTTATCAAGCCATTTCGTCCTGTGGGAGGCCAGAAATTGGGAAATGCCAGAAAGAACTTATTGCTTTCGATAGATATCGGTATAATCAACTCATTTGCCAGACGTGTAATACCGCGACCGGCGATCAAAGGTGCATGTTATTTTGCCTGTCAAGCGTCCTAATTAAGGCAAATTCTCTCTACTAAGTTCTTGTTCTTTCATAAAATTTGAACTGTTACGGGTCGATATAGAAGAAGAAAAATATTTAATATCACAAGACAAATTCATATCCGTAACAGACCTGCAAAGACTACTTGATTATAAGACTTGAGTTCAGTGAGCTTCGTGCTAATCCAGAGGCTGATATAGGCTCTAAGTGAGGCTCGCTATAAACTTCATAGTATATGAGAAACCAGAGTTCGATTCCCACCATCATCGTACAATTGTAAATTGCAATTCTTGCACTACTCAATAGCTTGAACTCGTCCTATCACCAATGCTAGTATCGGTGAGCGTGACTAAAACAGGCGTCTACCCAACGTCGTGTAAAAAATGAAGGTAGTGCACATACTTCACACTTCCGAAAATTCTATTTAAGTGATATTCACGAAGAAATTAGCTATATATAACATAATTAAAAATAATCAATTTTATATTTTTAAGTGACAGTAGTAGGCTACTTCTTCATAATAACTGGCTTTACGGCTCTAGGATCTAGCCCTTCTGAGCCTGAAATTACAATATATTTTAATAATTATCCTTCATAGTATACTGCTACAGAATATGTTGATGCGTCACATTGTGCAGCCCTTGGGAGATTTTGACGGCAATTTGATCCAGCAGACAGGTGACGGTTGGCGATGTTATCTCAAGGCGCCTAAGCAGACAGACACCTTATTTTGAGAATCACATCACCATCAGAGCACTTGTTTCACAGTTTCCACTAATAGTTCACATGCGCGGACACTTAATACACAAGATCGCATCACTTTTACATATCAAAGTCCACTTCAAATCATTATTTAAACAGTAATACAGGAGCAGCAAACCGACGCCAGTCAAGTTCCCGCCAAAACTCGACAGTAGTAGGGTTTGGACGGCAAACTTAGAGTAGTGAGCTCAAATCCGCTTTTCAACTACTGTGATGAATCGCGCTTAATACTAGCATTTAAGCTTACTTAGAGTGCATAGGAGTAAAAGTAATGTAAGAATATTCCTTGTATCTTTTTTAAATTAAAAAAGTAATCTGAAAAAGTTGAAAGAAGTTACAGACAGACTTTCCGACAAAGATTTTTATGAAAAATCTATAGAACTAACAAAATCAACTTGACTGAACTTTATAATAAATTAAACATGCTTGTACGTAAATCATTTCTGAAGTTTTATAATTTTTATTACACCCACTTGCTGTAAAATTAGAGCTATAATACGAATATTTTCAGCCCTCTAACTTTCAATACGATTAATATTTACTGTTCTAATTACGAACAAGCTTAGATAACGACGAGCTTCGTCATATATCATGCTCAGTTTTTGACCTTATCAACCAAAGACTATATTATAACCACTGTGTTTTATAATCACCTTTCTATGTTCTTCTTTAATATTAAATAGGATACATGGTGGTGCTGCCAACACACTACAAACGTTAACGATCCGAAGTCTAAATTACACTGTCGAATTTTCCGAAAGACTTTTTATAGAATTAGCTCCGTACCATCATACTGAGCGTTGGCCACTTCCAAGGTAAACAAATTTCCCAGCTGGAGACCTCCCATTTTCATTCCATAGTCAAAAACTATTTTTTATAAAATTAAAGAAAGGTGACATTTTTTCTTAAAATGCCGCTCTTGAAACTTACCATGCATATCCATAGCACCCATCATGACTATCAGATTCGCGGCGCAGTGGCTTAGCAATGAATTACGCCGCAGAGGGTTGCGGGTTCGAATCCTGCATGGAATAAGTATTTGTATGGCCGTATAGTTGTTACGGGTCTGGATGTTTGTTCTTGTGTAATTTATGTACGTAAACAACTCCAGGAAATCCTAGTAGCGTAGAGATAACGTTTTTACGTAAATGCCGTAATGACGTAGCCGAAATACCAAAATACTGCGATTAGAAGTAAGACCACAAATTATTGTGACATCAAATAGGTAAAAGTATACTATCTCGAATATGTCGCATATGGGAAAAGATCAAGCACAACAGAAGTAGACTGTGTAGCTCGTAGCACGTAGCTCGTAGCGCTATAGCTCGTAGCGGCGTAGCTAAACGCGTAGCTACTGCGCTACTGATGCATCATTCGTCAATTATTTTTTCAAATTAATCAATGATTTATAATGAATCAATGTCTATGAATTAGAGAATATATTTCGAGAAATAAAACAATACATAATGAATATATAAGTATATGTACACGTATATTTCATCACACATTAGCACATAATGGAAACAATCGAAATACATTGCCTAATTAGGAAATGATTGAACTCGAACATACGTCAGACAGCAATTATCAGTAATTTGGATAATTGGTCCCTCAAATGCTCCATTTCCTACACGACTCAGAACTCTGTACAACGCTGACTTTCAATTTAGAATCTACAGAGGTACAATAAACACACAAATTAGAAAATACTAAACTTTGAGAATGTTTGATACTTTAACTTTAATGCTAAGTGCGA
This sequence comes from Parnassius glacialis, assembly GCA_033319125.1. Classification (NCBI taxonomy): domain Eukaryota; kingdom Metazoa; phylum Arthropoda; class Insecta; order Lepidoptera; family Papilionidae; genus Parnassius; species Parnassius glacialis. Next base: position 1,683,652 of record JAVANC010000013.1, on the reverse strand, counting down.
CATTTTTTTTTCATTAAGGGACCCAAGGAACGATATTATCTGAATTTAATTTTCAAAAAACACGTTTTGATTATATTTTAAAAAGTAAAAAGTAAAGTAAAAGGTACTATTTAGAAATATACCTACTAAGTTTACATTTTACCGAAGATTTGATTACCGAATATTATTTCAAAATATTATGGAACCAGAAATCCGTCTCGGCTTCGCCTGAATAGGATTTATTGTGGCGTAATTTAGAGTTAGGATAGTAAAAGACCATTTATGTTTATCAATTTTTGTTTTGTTTTTAAATGTCTTCAAGTTTTTAGATCAAATTTAGCGTTTACCCATTCTGACACTCCTCCCTATCTGTTTGTAAAATTTAATTACAATCGGTACAGCCATTTCGAAGATTAGCTCGTAAGGACAGACAGACAAAAATTTTAATTCTTCCTACGAGGTATTCCTTCACCGCCATCGGCATTTTGATAACTATCATTAATATTCATTAATGCTGGCGGATATCGAACCCAGGCAGCCCGTGTACTGTGAAATTTATAGCGAGTGCTTCGAATGTGAGATAACAGGGCTATTATAATCATATTAAACTTTTAGTAATAGCAAAATGACGTCGATGAATTTATCCAAAATCTAAATACGCATTTTTATACGGCTTTCCACCACTGAAAGATTCACTAGGAGTTTTCTTTCTTGCACTATTTCTTTGTGTTTTGTGTTTCAGTTGTTCATGAGCGGCGGTTGACCATGAGATGAGCGCGTGTGCTCGTTTATTCTAACTTCTATAAAAAAGTACCTAAAAGTGGGACGACTATACATTCATAATAATATCCTCCAGATCTAATTTCAGTCACAGCTGTCAGCACAACGGATACGAGCCTTCTGCGGGGGACATGATTATAGTGCCCTAGTGTATGTGCAAGAACAGGTGCACTCCCTATTTCTTGACTTCCATAATTAGATAGGACGGCAAACCAACACAAAAAGGAAAATCAGGTGCAGGAATAACGGGTTTACGTGCTTCCGAGACACGGGGATGAAAAACAGCCAACATCATGTCTCCGAGCTGCTACTGAGAATTTATTCAAGGAAAAACTCAATATCGGAGTTTTGTTGGCCCGACCAGGAATTCAAACACAATTCCCATGATCATAAGTCGCGATTACAACCACTAAACAAACGCGGTTCAAATGACGTAAGTGATAAAACACTTGAAACAAATAAATGTTTTACGGACACTCTTATAGCAAACCCAACTCTTACGAATTTACAGTATTTTCATTTGAAGTTCCTCGTTATTACTACGATGTGAAACTTCTTCACGTTTGGGCAATTTCTTAAGTTTAAAGTTTGAAGGGGTTGTTGTTAAGTTGGACAGTGTAAGCTCAAATCTGAAGTAATCTAACTTAGGTGCTCTAGAACAAGCACGTTGTGTAGTGGATACGAAGTTTGTTCTGTTTAATTGGATTAGTGTAGCATTTAGTAAAGTATGAAATTTTAGTACACATTGTGAAAGTTTATTCCTATATACATATGGTGGTAGCTGAGAGGCTAAACGCTTGCTGTAGTTTTGCAGTACGCGAGCAACTTGGGTTCGATTCCCGCTGGCATAAATTTAATTTTTAATGGAAATTTTAAGTGCTGATGTATCATGTACACGACGGTGAAGGAAAATATCGTGAAGAAACATGTAAAGTTCACTAATAGGCATATGGGTAGCGCGGCGGTCATCTGGGGGCACGGTAGTGCCCTCTTAAAGACGAGCCAACCAAACCAAAACGAAGCACTACCTACCTTTTCTCGAAGCTTTTCGTCGTTTTTTTTTGAACTCTCATAACTTGGGGTTGGATTATACCAGATAAACAAAATTCGTGGGATTAGATGTCAATAGTAGACTTAATTATATAATTATATAAAAAAGTTTCAATTGCATAGCTCTTATAATTTAGATTTTATTGATATCTAAAACGCCGATTTCGTCACTGACTCACTCACTGATGATCATCAATACTCTCAGGGTACTTCCTGAAGTCCTAGAAAGCTGAAATTTGGTATCTAAGCTAGTATTAATACAGAAACAACAAAAAAACTCTAAATCTTGGAACTTTTACCCCCAACTCGCTAAACTAGGGGATGGAAGTGTGTTTGAAACTTCCGCAAATTTTGATGCTAGAGGTCTGAAAATTGATACAGGGACTCCTTGCTACTCCTTGTTATAAATAATTATAATAAAATACTTATTTCAATATTTTTAGTAAATTGCCACCCTTTAAATTAGAGGATGGAAGTTTGTACATGGGTTTTCCCAAAGAAATATATGGCTTCGTCTAGAGGTAACAGCATCTACTTACCATCAGATGGACTGAGTGCTCGTTTGTAATCACATTCAACAAAGTTACGATGCAGTCATTTAATACCATTATTTAAATTACGCTTAATCATCCCCTAAAAGGGCAAATTAATGATGAATGTTCAGATGAAATTTTATTACGTTTTGTAAATTAAATTTTCCACTGACCCAGTAAATCTTCTTTGCCTTAATTAATTTTAGCATTTACCCACGCTATGTGAGAATTTTGTCGTTGTATCTGAAAAGCCATTTTATTTCAAGAAATTATTAACATTTTATGTATGAACTAATATTTAAGTCAGGGGGTTTTCATGCTGGTCTACCTTTCCGGTGATCCTGTTATGGAATACGGGTACGCGACCCCGGCTCCCCGAGCTACTGTTATTCTCATACCTTTCCTGCCGAGATAACAGTATTCTTACACCTATGCTCCTACCCCCAAACTTCTTTTTCCTTTTCCCAAAATGGTAGCTTCCTCTACCAACAATAGCATACCCAAAGAGGGTTGGTGTCAGGCAGGCGGCCGACTGTAAAACTTCTGCCAAATCCCATGCAGTAAATGAATAGTACGAGTTGTGGGATATATGACAGGGCTAGGGCGTACCCCGCAGGCGACGCGCAGGGGCAGCACCCGGCTCCTGTGGGAAGTGGGCAAGGGAGAGAAGAATGTCAGAGTGAGGTTTGCAAGCTGGAATATAGGTACGATGACTGGAAGAGGAAGAGAGTTAGCAGATGTTTTGAAACGACGAAGAGTGAATGTTGCCTGTTTGCAGGAAACAAAATGGAAGGGCAATAAAGCAAGAGAGATTGGGGAGGGATACAAGTTTTATTATTGTGGAAGTGATGGGAAGCGAAATGGAGTAGGAGTTGTGTTAGATAGTGGAATGAAAGAACGAGTGACAGATGTGAAAAGAGTAAATGACAGAATGATAGTTGTTAAATTAATGATTGAAAACAAAGTAGTGAATGTTGTAAGTGTGTATGCTCCGCAAACAGGCTGTGAAGAGAGTGTGAAAGAGAAGTTTTGGGAGGAATTTGATTGTATGATGATGGGAATACCTGAGCGTGAGGATGTTTATATGGGAGGAGATTTTAATGGACATGTAGGGAGAGTGAATGACGGGTATGAAAGAGTACACGGTGGATGGGGGTACGGAATGCGGAACCGTGAGGGGGAAGTTCTTCTGCAAGCAGCATGTGCTTTCGACCTGGCTGTAGTAAACACGTGGTTCCAAAAACGAGATCAGCATCTTGTTACTTATAAAAGTGGCCACCACGCGACACAGATCGACTATCTTCTGATAAGACGGAACCAAATCAAGAGTGTAAAAAACTGCAAAGTGCTTCCAGGTGAAGACTTAGTATCCCAGCACCGAATTTTGCTGGCTGACATCTGCTTAACTGTTCGCCTCAACAAACATAAGGATCGTCCCCCACCCAAAATAAAGTGGCATTTGTTGCATAAGGAGGGGTATGCAAGTGAATTTAGAGAGCTAGTTGTAAACAAGATAATAAAGATGGGTGATATGGAAGGAATGAGTGTGAATGAGTGCTGGAAGGAAATGGCTGATTGTATCCGAAGTGTGGCAAGGAAGGTGTTAGGAGAAACAAAAGGGAAGCGTATGATAGATAAGGATGGGTGGTGGTGGAGTGAAAGTATTAGAGAAGTTTTGAGAGAAAAGAAAAATGCCTTTTAAAGAATGGCAGAGCGTAGAAGACCAGAATGAATCCATAAAAGAAAGTAAGAGAGGGGCGTATAAAGAATGAAATAAGAGAGCGAAGAAGGAAGTTACTATTTGTAGGGCAGAGGCGCAAGATAAATTATATCGGTCCCTTGAAAGCCCCGAAGGTCAAAAACGACTTTTTCAAATTGCAAGAGCGAGGGAAGGAATGGAAGAGATGTTTCACATGTAAAATGTATAAAAGATGATTCTGGAAGGATTTTGACTGACGATGAAAGTATAAAGAAGCGATGGAAGGAGTATTTTGAGAAATTGATGAATGAGGAGAATGAATGGAATGGTATGCTTGAAAACCCAGCAGTGAATATGGGCTTAGTGAGAGAAATTAGTGTGGAAGAAGTAAAAATGGCTGTTAGGAATATGAAGAATGGGAAGGCGGTCGGCCCAGATGGAATACCAGTAGAAGTGTGGAAGTTGCTGAGGGCGGATGGATGGAAGTGGTTGAGTTTATTTTTCGGTAAATTGTTGCAGGAAGAACAAATACCTGAGGAATGGTGCAGTAGTATACTGGTCCCCATTTTTAAAAACAAAGGAGACGTCCAAAACTGCAGCAGTTACCGGGGAATAAAACTCATGTCACATACGATGAAAGTCTGGGAAAGAATAATAGATAGAAGAATGAGAGAAGAGTGTGAGATAACACAAAACCAGTTCGGATTCATGCCCGGTCGAGGTACGACAGATGCCATTTTCGCATTACGCCAATTGTGCGAAAAGTACAAGCGCGTGCATAAAGATCTGCACATGGTTTTTGTCGACCTTGAAAAGGCGTACGATCGGGTTCCCCGTGAGGTTTTGTGGTGGGCGTTAAAGATGAAAGGTATGCCTGGGAAGTATGTGAGGTTAGTCCGTGCTATGTACAGAGCATCCCGTACATGTGTACGATCTGCCGCGGGAACTACGGGCAGTATCGGTGTGGCGGTAGGGCTGCACCAAGGGTCGGCATTGAGCCCTTACCTCTTCCTACTGATTATGGACGCTTTGACGTCGGACCTGCAGGATGAGGCACCCTGGTGCATGCTCTTTGCCGATGACATCGTGCTTGTCGGGGAAGAAGGCATCGAGGTACAGAGCAGACTGACGGGGTGGCAACGGAGGCTGGAAAGTGTTGGCTTGAAGATCAGCAGATCCAAAACCGAATATCTGTGTTGTGATTACGGCGGTCTTTCCAGTCCTGTACCCATGTCGTTGGATGGCGCTATACTGCCTATCTGCTCAGATGTCAAGTACCTCGGTTCCCTCATTCAAGGCGACGGCGGAATAGATAGAGCTGTGCAGCATAGGATTAACGCAGGGTGGATGAAATGGCGACAGGTCACAGCCACAACGTGCGATCCCCGAATGCCAATAAGGCTGAAGGGGAAAATTTACAAATCGATCATCCGACCTGTCGTCATGTATGGAAGTGAATGCTGGGCCGTCAAGAAGAAGGATGAAAATAGACTTCATGCGAATGAAATGAGAATGTTACGATGGATGTGTGGTGTGACAAGGATGGATAAGATAAGGAATGAGTATATAAGAGGAAGCCTGAAAGTAGCGCCAGTGGTAGAAAAGGTGAGAGGAAGCAGATTGGCATGGTTTGGGCATGTGATGCGGAGGAATGAAAGTCATGTCACAAAACGAGTGTTGAATATGAATGTGGAGGGACACACGGGCAGAAAAAGGCCGAATAAAAGATGGATCGATTGTGTGAAGAGTGATATGAGAATGAAAGGAGTAAGTATGGAAATGACGGCTGATAGAGAGGAATGGAACAAAAAGATTTACTGCGCCGACCGTAATAGAGGATAGATGTAGATGTCTATGGGCCGCAGCAACCACTTACCATCAGGTGGACTGTGTGCTCGTTTGTCACCCTTATCCTATAAATATAAAAAAAATATAATGCAAAACATATAATGCATCAGTATTTTTATTAACAGTGCTAAATAACCAGTTATTTGACAAAAAGACTATGCTTATTAAAATAACTTTTCTATTCTTAAACAACCAGTTATAGTTTATGACGTTTTTTTATAGCTTAAGGGTGACAAAAGAGCACACAGTGCACCTGATGGTAAGTGGTTGCTGCAGCCCATAGACATCTACATCTATCCTCTATTACAAATCAAAATGTAGATGCGTTGTCACCCGTGAGGACTAAGATGGAATACTTCATTTCCAGTAAAAAGGGCCTCCGGCCACCTGCACTCACCAAGCGAAACGCAGAGGTAAACCTCTACTTCACGCTGGTTTTCTGTGAGGTTGTGGTACCACCCTGGTTCGAGCCGGCCCATCCGTGTTACAGCAAAAGCTGCCGCGTGGCTCTACCACTGTTTCGTAGAATGAAAAGGCAATGTGTTCAGCTCTATACCACCACATGTAGAATAAAAAGTTCTTCATATGGTGTTATAGAGGGGGCTTATTTCTATATATACAGATTTGTTCGAAAACTATCTTCGTTTCTATTCGTTTGCGCTTGTGTTGCAACGACGGTGTCACCACAAGATCATTTCAGTACATAGTCCTCCCTTTTGTTCCATTGCAGGAAAGCTTTGCCGTAACAGTGACACTTGTTAAATGGATTGATAATTGTAATACTAGACGTCCCGCACTTTTGACACTGTTCCCTTTCACCTGTCTGTTTATTGTAGTAAACGAAATGGTTATACCGTCATATATCGGATGCTATGAAACCTTATTAAAATTTCCTATTATTCGCTTCTTATGGTGTTCGGCATGCATTTCGAGATTAATCAAGGCATGTTCTTTTTTAAAGAATATGAATGACTAACGCGCCCACACTCAATATGATAGTAAGTGGTTTCTGTGGCCCATACACGTCCACATTTATCCTAGATTAAGAATTAAAATGCACATGCGTTGTCACTCCTGACGACTAAGTTGGAATGCATCGTTTTCAGTAAAAAGAGTCTCTGGTTCCTCACACTCACCATACGGAAAATTAAGATGCTATTTTACGCTGACATTCTGTGAGAGTATGGTCCTTCTCCGGTCAAACCGACCCATTCGTGCTACAACCATAACATAGCTGCAGCGTGGCTCTTTCACGTATATTGCCAGTCAATTATTATCAAAATATTACCGTCATATCGTAATATATGTTATGATATAATGTTCCTAATACTGCCTCAAATGAAATTGCGAAAAGGAGTTGCATTTCTGTGTATCTTCTTCCACATATAACACGGATAGTGCTCAGAGGAATGATTGGGATTAATTTAACTATCGCAAACTGCGACAGAACCCGAAATTTTGTCGTCATTATGTCTATAGCTAGTCCACTACCGTGCAATTTATGTGTGAATTTTCTGCCTCGCACTACCACATTTTGGAGTTTACTATCATCAGCAGTTTTTCCTAACCGATACGACTTAGGGATCTTCAAGAAACGAATTCCTATTTCTTTATAAAAGGCCGGCAACGCATCTGCAATTCCCTTGGTGTTGTAGATGTTCATTGGCGACGATGATCATTTACCATCAAGGAGACAAATGCTAGTTTGCCTCCTCTTCCATAAAACACCTAACTATAACTTGACATTTACATTACCAGCTGACACTCCTTATTAACGGTTTTGTGAATGAATTTTATTAACAACACTTGTATTTCAAAATTTGTCACATAATTTATTAATGAACTCAAATAAACATAAATGTATAAAATATTTGGTGTAAGTATAATAACAAAGAGTCAATAAGTGTATTAAATGAGACAATCCACCAACACGCGCTACAGCAGAGCAGCGAACTAATTGATCATCATCACTCATAAATGAAGCCTAGTCGTGTAGGCGGCACAAGATTGTTTATATCCTGTAACTTTGAATCATTCTACTAGTACTCATAGAATAAAGTCATTTTAGACTTGCTGTTCCCCGCGAATTCGCCCGCGTGTAATTTAGGGTTTTATTTTTTTTTGCTTCCCTAATTATTGTTCTAAAATAAAAGTAGCCTAAGTTACTACTCATGACATCAGCTATCTGCCAGAAAGTCCCGTCAAAATCGGTCCATCCGTTCTGGAGATTAGCCGGAACAGACAGGCAGACAGACAAAAATTTTAAATATTGCATTTTTGTTATAAGTACCGTATATACATACTTTCATATGCATTGAATAAGAAGCTGTAATTTTGACATTACAAACAGACACTTCAATTTTATTTATTTTCATTTTAGATTCACGCAATGAAGTCGTGTTAATTTTAATTTAATTGACCGTGTAAAAATATCCACTACACTATATAGTCCCATGGGTATCGTAAAACGCTACAGCGAGGCCAGAAGGAAATAGGTAGCAGCGTGTTCATAATAACAACTAATATATACGACGCGTTTGCTGACCCGCCTGCCAAGTAACAACTATGACAAAACCCCCTTATCTATGGTGAATGTCTTTGTTCAGCAGTGGACTTTTTATGAACTATGGATATTTTAATCATAATGCATACCTACCACAAAAAATACATGCAAAATTATTAAAATGTCACCCTAAGTACTTTGTGACATTTTAATATCATAGTGAACTTTGATTGACAAAAAAATTAACAAAAGCTTAAGCCCTAGCGCGAATTTAATTTTCTCCCTTTTCAAACAGTAGCTTTAACATTGACGTCACTTTCAAGGGTCTCGAGTGCTCTTGTAATCAATACCAGTCAATCAGTTTACTTCAGACTTAATTACATTTGGAAATTGTGTTTAAAATTTAAATAAATTTTGCTGTGAAATATTTTTTATTATTTATGCATTTAATTTATACTATTGAATTTTAAATTTTCTTAATAATTGTAAATTGTAATGATTTCTTCTTGATTTTTCTGGAACGCCATTATTGTTATCTGTTTTTATTTATACTTTTTAATTTAACGTATTCGTCTCGCTTTATGAGACGATTTTCATAACTGAAAAAACTGAGAAAACAATTACAGTATTTTTTCTTTAAATTTAATTGGGACCGGTCTTCAGTTAAAAAATAAATAAAAAAGGAGATCATTAAAATCAGTCCCCGATTGGCAAATATATCGCATAACTTCGAATTGAGAACTTCCTCCTTGTCCTGAACTCGACTAAAAAGAGCCGTCAAGTGATACTTGTTCTTTAAATACGAAACATTTCCAATAAGTTGAGACTCGAATTTATTTATTTTAGCTTTGACATCAAGTGTCATTATAATGATGCTAAAAGTAGCTCTTGATATACTTTAATTGCACCGATAAAAGTTAAATCTGAAACCCTCTTTACTTCTCAGTAAATACTGCATTGATTTTCTCTTATTATTTAAATTCTCTTAGTATTTAAAATGTATGTAACTACTCTTAGGTGTAGAGTGTAAAATTTAAATTGAAAAATTCGATTGTATAATTTTTTATCATCCGTTTAGACATTTTAACCGTAATTTAACATTCAGTTCGCATTCGCACATCATTGCGTTTACTTGTGCGCACTAGTTTGACGTTACCTATACTTACTGATACTTATACGTGTATAATATAATACCCGCACTCACTAAAAATTAAAAATGGTGCAAAAGTGTACATCTTGTGCTAAAAATATCACCAAAAAAACTCCAGGTCTAGTGTGCAGTAGATGTGAAAAGTCAGTTCATGCTACACCAGTGTGCTCGAAGCTCAGTAACAAACAGCTGACTACCCTTCGTAACGCCACTGGACTAGAGTGGAGTTGTGAAGAATGTATCAACAACACGTCACGAAGGTCCTCTTATATGATAACTATGGATGACGATACTGACGAAGAAGAATTACCTCCTAGCTTGAATAATAGGTCATCAGATAATTACAATAAGCTGATCAATGATATTAGTACCCAAATGCATAGAATTCTCAAAAAAGAATTGGAAGGAGTCAAGAGCTCATTGGAGTTTCTAGGACATCAAGTGGAAGCAATTGAAGAATCAATAAAGAATCAAGATGCAAGAATAAAGAAGTTAGAAACCAAAAGTAATGATTCTCATAACAAAAACAAACATTTTGAACTCCAAATCGCAGCTATCGAACAAGAAATACGAGAAATGGAGCAGCGGACGCTTTCATGTTCTCTAGAAATATCAGGTATTACTTCTAACGTTAAAGCAAATGAGGTCACTATAACTCAAGAGATTGCGAAGAAGCTCGATCTCGACACTGGCTCAATAGTTGGTGCACGACGACTTCCGACCCGCAGGGAAAATCCAGGCAACATTATAGTGGAATTGAGATCTAAAGACGCCCGGGACCAGTGGATAGAAGCGGGTAAAAAAGCTAAACTTACCCTCAGCGTATTTGGTAAAAACGTACCGAGTGAACAAGCTGGAATAAGAATCTTTATTCGAGAAGCACTATCTCCCTACATGAAGACCCTATATTACAACGCCAGGAATAGTCTCAAGACTTCGCATAAATATGTATGGTGCAAAAATGGATTGATCTACTGCCGTAAAACAGACGACAGTAAAGTGCTTATTATCCGTTCAAACCAAGATATATCGAAACTCTCAGAATAATTAACATAGTTAAGTTTTATCTTCTTATATTAGTATAAATAACGTTTTTTTTTTCTCTATCATAGTAAAATGAACTTAGATATACCTAAGCCTACCGAATATCATAATTGTTTAAATATAAACTATTTTGTAAAACAAATATCTACCAACATTCATCTACTATGTATGCATGTTAATATAAGATCACTGATAAGAAACTTCTCTAAGCTATTGCACATTATCAACACAAGTACCCACCCAATAGATATGGTTGCAATTTCAGAGGCTGGCATTTCCGACAGTATTCGTAATTTGTTTTATATTCCTGGTTATGTAATGCATACACAGCTGAGAACGAATAAAAGGGGAGGTGGAGTTGTTTTATTTGTTAAAAAATACCTAAAATTTACCACTCATAACATTAAAACATTTACTTTTGAAAGCATTACTGGAACAATTAAAACGGCTTCGAACCTCTCTGTTGACGTGTGCATAGTTTATAGACCACCTTCTAGTAGTAAAAGTTATTTTATCACTGAGCTAAACAAAATGCTAAAAACTTATTTTTTATCTGGGAATGCAATCATACTTGGGGATATGAATATCGACTTAAAAACTGTAAATAGCAGCCGAGATGGTTACATAGATATGCTATCCGAGCACGGCTACAGCTGTGGTATTACAGATTATACCCGAATTGAGCGAGAACTAGACCAAATTAATATGTCGTGTATAGATCACATATTTGTTAAATACCACCAAACCGAGCCGTGCACGGCCGCACTCGACACTGTACTAGCCGACCACCGAGTCACAATTATTGCATTATGTAATAGTCACTCCATGCGATCCGCACACATACATAATATTAGTGATTGTTGCCCCGAACCGGTCGCCTGCACTCGTCGCGCATACTATGATTCCGATATTGTTTATAATGAACTGAAAGATGTGGACTGGTCATGTACAGGTACGATGAAATGTCCTCAAGAAATTTACAGTTATATAAAAGAAAAATTCACATTAGCATATAATAAAGCCATTAAATACTATAATAAAACCAAAATTACTAAATCAAAAATGCCTTGGATAAATAAAAATATAAATAATTTAAGTCGTAAAAGAGATATAGCTTTTCGCCAATGGAGAAGAGATCCTAATAACAATATTTTGTCTAGAAATTATAAAAAAATACGTAATAAATTAAATAAAGTTATTGAGTATTATAGAAATACTTATTTGAGGAAATTAATTAATGAAAATTATAGAAATCCTAGGAAACTTTGGCAAATTATTAATGCATTATATGGTAGAAGTAGTCCATCAATAGATGGATTGATATTATCTGGTTTTTCAGCACAAAAATTGTCTCCACAGGCTATTGCTGATAAGTTTGCGAGTGAGTTTAAAGATGCCGTTAAGAAAATAATCCCTAGTTGTCATACAAATTTATTAAAATGCAGTTCATATACAAAGCCTGCCCAAGTTAGTATGCTCTTCAAAAAAGCCACCCCTAAAAACATTTTTCATTTAATTAAGAACCTTAATGCAAGGAAAGCTCCAGGTTTAGACGGGATTAATGTATTAGATATCAAAAAGATAGGTGACAAATTATCCACTGCCATCGCTAACCTTATAAACGCAAGCTTCTTAGTTAGTAGATACCCGGAAGGATTAAAGACTGGTTGTGTGCGACCTATCTTTAAAATGGGTTCTAAAGGAGTTGTAGCAAATTACCGGCCCATAACTTTGTTACCCGCTATCGACAAAATAGTGGAGAAATTCATTTGTGAACAGATGTATAACTTTTATAAGCTAAATAATATACTTAGTACGAACCAATATGGGTTCCAAGCCGGTAATAGCACTACAACGTTGCTGCGAACATTTACGGATGAGATCAATAGTTATTTAAATGAAAAAGTTCACATCTTAATAGTATTTATTGATTTCTCCCGCGCTTTTGATACGCTTGATCATAAAAAACTAACAACTAAGCTAGAAAATACTGGAATCCGAGGTGTAATACTAAACTGGTGCAAAGACTATCTGAAAGATAGAATTTATAGAGTAAAAATAGATGAATGCCTAAGTAAGCCCGTATCGGTCTCGACAGGTACGGCCCAGGGGTCGGTGATCGGTCCACTGCACTTTCTGGCTTACGTTAACGACATGACTAATGTACTTAAATACTGTACATCTTATCAATTCGCAGACGACACGTGTATCATATCTACTGCAAAAGATCCACAAATAGCATTTAATCATTTGCAAGACGACTTCAACAACTTAAATAAATGGTGTCATGACTCAGGCCTAGTGTTGAATGCAGCTAAAACTAAGATGCTACACATAAGATCTCCATATATTAGAGAGAAAAGTATATCGAACAATCTTATAGCTCATGATCACAGTTGCCTTCATAATTCAAATTACATTCACTGTAGGTGTCCACCAATTAAAACAGTAGATTCTCACGTGTACCTTGGATTAGTAATTGATAGTGCATTTAACTGGGCCCCCCAAGTTGAGCGAGTATGTGACAAATTACGAGCTTTCCTCGCAAACTTAAGAATCATAAAAAAACAAATGACTTTTAGGACGCGATTAGCTTTATATAACGCGTTTGCTAACTCTATAGTCAACTATGGCCTATCCAGTTATGGGCGTACTTTCAAGTCATATCTGGATAGGATATATAATCTTCAAATAAGAATATTAAAACAAGTGGTCTCACATAACGTAAAAAAACAATTTTCGTCAAATGAAATACAATTATTTAAATATTGCAACGTACTACCCGTGCATGACCAGTTCATACTCCAACTTCTTAAGGAAGATTTTTTTAATAATTCCATTAAAATAAAAGTGGATCATAATAAAGGTACTCGGGCAATCACTCGCGGCAAGTTAGTCACGACAGCCGCGCGGAACACTTACGGCAGACGCACTAGTGTATACTTGATTCCTAGAATCATAAATAAATTGGATCCTGAGTTTAGGAACTCTATTAATGAAAAAAATATAAAAAACAAACTAAAGATCTTTCTAGTGAGTTCTTTGGACAGCAAAGTTCGAATAGTTATATGAATAAGTATAGTAACTTTGTTTCTTATCTTTTATTTTTAAGCATAGCGAACGTAAGCACAGCAACTAAACCTCAGTGGTTTGCGCTGTGTTCAATATGTATTAATAATTGTAAAATTTTTTATGGGTAATAAATGAAAAAAAAAAAAAATTATGTATCATTTAGGCTGCTTTTCTTTACCGGTCTGGTTATCTCGGTTATGCAATAAAAATATATGTTTCTAATGACCTGCAATTTATACGTAATGATTATGTCTATATTGGGGGTCATTAGACACAATTTCTTGGATCTTTATTACGCCACAACGCGTGAACATTCTTCCCTAAAGCAGTCTACAGCCTTCCTAAGTCACCAGTTTTTACCATGCTGCAGATATATTAATAGTATAGTTGTAGTACGAATGGGTCGGCTCGACCGGGGATGGACCACGCTCTCACAGAATACCAGCGTCAAATAGCAGCTTAACACTGCTGTGTTTCGTATGGTGAGTGTAGAGAACCGGAGACCCTTTTTACTGGAAAAGAAGCATTCCATCTTAGTCATCACGGGTGACAATGCATCTGCATTTTGATTAGCAAACGAGGGTAGATGTAGATGTCTATGGGCCACAGCAACCACTTACCATCAGGTGGACTGTGTGCTCGTTTGTCACCCTATCCTATAACTACCTCGACTGACTCAACTTTTTAACTGCATCGTTGGTCTAGTGGTTGTAGTAGTGCGACTGCTGATCATGAGGTCCCGGGTTCGAATCCCGGGTCGGGCCAAAAAATCAGTTATTGAGTTTTTTCATCAAGAAACTCTCAGTATCTGCCCGAGTCAGGAAGTTGGCGGTGTTTCATGCCTCGGAAAGCACGTAAGCCGTTGGTCCTGCGCCTGATCTCTTTCCGGTCGTGTCGGTTAACCGTCCTATCGGGCTATGAGAGTGAGGGAATAGAGAGTGCACCTGTGCTTGCGCGTACACTTGGGCACTATAATCCTGTCCTGCGCCGATGGCTAGTCTCCGTTGACACTGGCCGCCGTCGCCGAAATTCGGTCTGGAGGACATTATTATTATCTTATTAAAAAACCTGTATCCGTTGACTTCCTGCATCTCTTACCAGATCGTCACTCAGTCTTACACTTCGGTCATGTAGTTAAGTTCTTACCAAATTCTATATTATTGTACTAAAATGATTCCATATTTCCAATATAATATGATGATGGTGTAGTTTAAAAATAAAAAAGAATATCACAAATTTGGCCTTTATATTATATAAAATAAATTAGAGATTGTCAGATACGTAACTCGACAATAGGGAAGGAAATTTCTTTTGTGGCAGCTACGTACCTTGCCGAAGCACTACTATACTACTATTGCATTTAAGTATTATTTTGTGTTGGTCTGGTACTGATAATTATGATATAGTAAACTATCATCAATCTACTTGTAAAAGTGAGTCGGTCAGTAGTGGACTTTTATATGCTGCAATGTACGGATATGAAATTAATAGTTTTAAAATAACAAAAACAGTTTCTTCCTACTATTATAAAAATAGTCTTAATTTAGCTAAAATCTTGGGTGTAATTAAAATAATTAAGATTATCACAATTAGAATAAATACTTTGTATTCGTAACGTTCTCACAAACTCGAATTGTTTGTATTCTGACAATAGGTAAACGTTCCGATCATTATTTTAATATTCTGTGCATTTGTTCTAGTATATTATTATTTATTATTTTCTTTAAAACTTCATATACACATTTGGTATATAGGTGGAAGTATACCTGTTGTTAATCCTAGATTGTAAAAAGATTTTCATTTTATAAAGTTGTTATGAGCTGCAGCTAAAGTACGTTAGAAATGGTCGCGGTGCAATGCACTCAAAAGCGTTGTTTTATAAAACTTGAGTGCAAGCAAATTTAACTTGAGAAGTCAACGGAGACTTTGTATTGTGCAAGTTTTTTTTTTATATCTAAAACTTTTTAAATGTCTTTCTAAAAAAATAGATACTTCTTCGAGTAAAAAGTAAAACTAATAAGAAGAAATACTATAGCTAAAATACGCGTAAACACAAAATGTCAACAAATAATTTGAGGATCCAGATGTTGATCAACGTCAATGGCGCCGTGACGCTAAGGCTTGGCAACGAGTTGATCCACTGAGGGAAGCGGATTCGAACCCCGCATGGAACAAGTATTTGTATGAATTACAAACAATTGTTGTGAGTATTGATGTTTGTCCTTGTCCAGTTGTATGCAATCCACAACAAATGTGGTTGTAGGTGATAATCCTTGTATGGGTGTGACGTTTATTTAAAGAATAATTGATTGGTATTGGCGGCATAAGTGAATCTATCACGCTATTTCATTATGCAGCGTTTTTCGATAGACGTTGGTATAATGAGTTCGTATGTCAGCTGATCACGGGAAA
This sequence comes from Parnassius glacialis, assembly GCA_033319125.1. Taxonomy (NCBI): domain Eukaryota; kingdom Metazoa; phylum Arthropoda; class Insecta; order Lepidoptera; family Papilionidae; genus Parnassius; species Parnassius glacialis. Next base: position 1,667,582 of record JAVANC010000013.1, on the reverse strand, counting down.
CAGCGTCCGCAACAGCTGATGAGATCGCTAATCTGTACAAAAGTGAACAATCTTTCCTTTTGGGCCGTTCGCCGTTAAACTGGCAGTTGACAGTGGTCAGAATATATGAATATATATATATATATATATATATATATATATATATATCTGGATAAATCTGAATGACAGAGTGAGAAATATTGCGATAAGAGAAGAGTGTGGTTTGCAAGATGATGTTGTGACAAGGCTTAAGAAGGGAATGCTTTGGTGGTTTGGTCATGTAGAAAGAATGCATGAGGAAAGAGTGACAAAGCAAATTTATGTTGCAGAGGTGAACGGCAGAGTCGGGAAGGGACGCCCTAGACGAAAGTTTATCGATCAAATTGGCGATATATTGAAAATGGGCCAAATCAAGAGTGCCTTTAATCGACGAGCGTGTATGCGTAGGTATATGGCTGTGGAGGAAGTGAGAGACGTGTGTTAAGATCGTGCCAAATGGAAGTCCATAGTCTCTGCCTACCCCTCTGAGAGGGTGTTTATGATATGTTATGTTATGTTATATATCTCTATATATAATTTTCATAGCAAACTTCACTTAAAATAATAAGAACAATATCCTAACAGTGACATTTTTATTGATACTAAGGAAATTATTTTGGACTTTCCCGTCAATAACAGTTCTCTTATCAATAAGACACGATAGAACAAATTGATAATCATGTTTACAAAAGTGGCCCAAATGGAAGTTGGATACGCATAAAGTGGGATTCCGCTGAGAAATTTTCGAAACAATTTTATCGAATACTTTTTAAAATTTAACGTGCTTAAATTTAGTAGAAGAAATTTATACAGATTCTTAGATATATTTCCTAAAAAGAATTTTAAGGGCTTAGTTGAGTCTGTATTAAATAACTTTGATTCTTGACATTCCTTAAATTAAGTTCAAATTCTAGGAGAAGCGTATGAAACTTCATAAATATTTTAAAAGTACAATTTAATCGTGCCTACATATCTTAATGAGATCGTACCCCACTCAATATGAAAGGTCGTAAACAAAAATATTTGTATTATCCTTTACAAATTGTAAATGGAGTATATATAATAAATATACTTAGTATGTATTTTTACTCTAAACTAGGATCTAAACCATGACAGTAGTAAATTAATCAGATGCTCTATGCGACGGTAAAGAAGAAATGCCATTAAATATCGAATAAAAATCGTTATCTTCAAGTAGAGGTGATGAAAGCGACGACAGCCAATTCTAAATATCGGGAAAATGTTTAATAATCGGGTGCAAACGATCAAATTAAGAACACTCTCAATTGAAGTAGGTCCATTGAGACATATTAAATTATAGTTGGGAGAACAAATTGTTGAAGAAAACTGTAAGCTCTGATGGAAAAATCGACGGCTGCTCAGGGGATGAACCGATGTCCAAAAACACTAAACGTGAATTAGATATCGTTGCTGTTCTTGTTGCGGCGCTGGTGAAGTTGGAGGCCACGAAAGGAGGGCGTACCATGTATTCTAGAGCATCTTCCTTAGAATAATAATAATAATACACTGAAACTGCGTTGGGATGTTGCATCCTTTTGCATTTTCTATCGAATTTACCACGGGGAGTACTCCGAGAAATTGTTCGGATTAATTCCTGCCGCCAAATTTCACGAATGGATCAAAATTCAAGATACCATCCTCACCATCTGGATGCTTGGCGGTCCACGACTGTGCGTTTTACTAGGAGTTTCTTCCTCGTACAATTTTTCTGTGGAATCGTTTACCACCGGCGATTTTTCCGGACCGATACGACTTAGGGACCTTCAAGAAAAGAGCTTACACTTTTCTAAAAGGCCAGCAACGCTTCTGCAATTCCCCTGGTGTTTCGGTTGTTAATGGGCGGCGGTAGTCACTTACCATCAGGTGAGACGCATGCTCGTTTGCCCCCTCTTCTATAAAAAAAAAAGATGGGGAGAAGTAGTCCTCTCCCGAGGAGGGGCCGCCATGGGGCGGTCAGCACTGGGGAGGCCGCGGATGTGTCCTTCCCTCGCGGTGCAGGTATACGTAGGCATTTAGCCATGTAAAAAAAAGTCACACTCAAAAAGCAGTCCAGTCATGAATGACAAGACTATTCTTAAAAATGAAAAACTAATCTAATTTTGGAAATGTCGTTTATTATGTGTGCCTATACAGAGAAACTGCTAACTAAATCATACTTATTTTTAAAAAACTATATCTTTAATATTATTTTGAAATTATGAGGGATATACCTGAGTCATTCAGTAAATATTTAATTTCATAGTAATTTTAGTTAATGCAAATTTTTTTGTATCCTTTGTCTCAAGAGTAAAGTTATATATTCTTATTATATGAAAAATACACTAGCCAGTTTTAACTAGGTTTTATTTGTATAACAAATACTTTTTTCCAAAAGGTGCTTTTTAATACCAAAAAAAATTAAAGTTTTTTCTGATATTAAATGAAACAATTAATTAAAATAACAAAAATACTAATTAAAGGGGATAAAAAGTAATAAACTGTTTTTATTTCATATTGTCAGAGAGTCTCAGACTCACATAAGTACCAAGTCCTCAGGTACTCAGTCGAGAACATAAGGAAAAACTTCAAGGAAAATCACAGCATTTTTAAATTATTTTTGCCAGAAACTTGCATATATTACTCATAACACAAATACATAAAAATATTTAAGTTTTGGAACAAATTTTTTGTCCAGACTTAATTAGAAATTAAAAGAAAAAGAAATTTTGTTCAGACATAGAATATAGCATATGTACCAACGTAGATGTAGCCGTGGTAGATCAGATGGTTAGCGCTCACTGTAAGCTTCACAGTACTCGAGCAACTCGGGTTCGATCCCCGCCGGCACCAATGAAATTGTTATTCGCAATTTTAAGTGCTGGTTTACTACGTATTTGGTGGTGAAGAAAAATATCGTGAGGAAACCTGCATGTCTGAGAAATAAGAAAAAAAATATTTCGAAGACATGTGAAGTTCGCCAACACGCATTGAGGCAGCGCAGCGGATATTTCCTTGCCCTAAAACCCTCTCAGAAGTTAGAGGAGGTCTGTGACCAGCAGTGGGACGTAAATAGGCTGCAACTTTACTTTTTTACTTTACCAATGTAGATATGACCATGGAACCGTGTAAAAAAACGAAATTAAGAGAATTTCTCTATTTGCAACGGAACTCTAAAAAACGAGAGATTTTGGCCTTTGTGCCAAATATGTAGTTTTCTCTTTGTTGTTGCTGGACGAATGCCAAAGTGCGTCGGTAATGATAACTATGTTTGTGGAGCAAACGATAGAAAGTCGACGGTGGTTAAATTTCCGACGACTGTATACAATTATTGGGTTAAGTGCTGAGTAATACATGAACACAGTCCGTATAAACAAAACGTAAAAAAGTACAATACGTTAATAATAAATCTTCTAAGCAATTTTTGCCATTCGGCGCATTCTTGAAAAGGCCATTTTTATGTAGAATAAGAGATTTATCCTCAGTTAGGGATCAAAATGCAGATAATTTAGGTAGACTGTGTGTTCGTCTGTCTACTTTAATTTGTTTTCATTTAAGTGTAAAGCCACCGTCAGCCGGATATCGTCTTCTATATTATGAGTAACCATCGTCACCTGTCTGTGTATCTCTCAAAAATTGTCTGGGATATTTTTTCTACATTTATTATCTTTCATGCAGGGATAATTATAATTAAGGTAAATCATAGTGTCTTTAATTATGTCGTATAAAATAGGATCTTCATTTGGATTTGGTATCTCAGCACATACGAGTATAAGTTCATTCACCATGTCAGGCGAAATGCGGTTATCCATCCACAACAATATGTGTTTGTGAGGCAGACCCCGTTTCTACCATTCTGTAGAGAACAGGAAACAACGTACCTCTCCAAATATTATTTTTCCTTTGGTTAGAAGTACCATTATTTTTTTTTATTTTGAGGTGAAAAACACTGGCTATTACGTCGTATCTATCATAACCTTTTTGCCCAGGCAAAAGCATTTTCGTGATTTCATCCCGTCGGGGATTACAAGTAAATGTTATAAAGAAATCATGACACGAACATAGTGGTGCACATTCGTCATGGCGTCTTGTGTCCGCTCATGCATATAGCGTGGCTTCCTAGTAAAAGAAGAAGGCAGCAACACCTTTTGACCCAGCTGATCAGAATCAACGTCCTGTCTTTCTATCGCATCTTGAAAGTATATATAACTGTCCGCTCTAAGCTGCGCTTGATTGTTCCTTATATAACTCAACCTTTCTTTCTCGATTTTCGCAAACATGTCAACTAAAAACTGACTGAACAGCGAACGAAAATATAGAAAATGATTATCTTCTCCTTTCCTAATCATTATACGGTAAGAATAAAAATTTATAGCAGATACCATTTTTTAAGCGGTTGTTTGATCTAAGGACCGCACTGGGGTATGGAAATGGAGTAACCATCATCGCCGTAGCAAAACAAAAGTGGGTACTGTAAGGCATCATATGAGTGATGGATTTCTTATTCCATGCAATGTGTTATTAATTATAAACGGCTCTCAATTATAATATCCTAGCAAAGGCGGAAACAAATTTCCAACCAAATGATACACCTGGCCCTACACTTTGAATGTAGGCATAAAACCACTTTGTATTATCTTTTTAGTTCCAAATGAGGTCATTTGAAAACAACTATTATAATGCCATGTGCCAACCAGGAAGTGATCATGCTCAGGGTGGAGGTTTTTTATCAAACAGTAAAGAAGTAAGGCGATGAGTTTCAATACAATACGAATCGCGTCTTCCATCAATTATGTTAAAGAATGTTTATGCAAAATTTGAAGTAGATTTGACCAAGGAATCGCGTTGTCCGATACAGACTTTACCGCCATTTTTCACGCTCTTAGGGATAGAATTACGGAAAATCCTTCAATATCGAATGCTTACGTTATACAAATAACACACCCTCGAAGTTTCAGATCTCTACGATCAGCGGTTTATGCTGTACGTTCCTCCGTCAGACTGATTGACAAACTTCAGGAGAAAACATTTTATACGTATAGATATATAAATTTATTAAACTCCTTGTATTTACATTGCAAAAATTAGATTAAGCCTTGCTCAGACGTGAGATATAGGCTGTCAGTACACTTTTTTAAACAGAATAAACAGTGTGACCATTCTATAGCGAAGACAGATAACAGCGACAAGTTGATTTCATTAATTCTCTCTACAGAGTGCCGTAGTTGGAAACCGTTTTATACGTGTTAGAGCCGTGCTGCAGCTATATTTCTAGTATAGTTGTAACACGAATGGGTCGGCTCGACCGGGGAAGGACCACGTTCTCACAGAATACCAGCGTAAAATAGTAGCTTAATGCTGCTGTGTTTTGTATGGTGAGTGTAGAGAACCGGAGATTCTTTATACTGGAAACGAGGCATTCCATTCATTCTCACGGGTGAGAAAGCATCTGCATTTTAATTCGTATTTGAGGATAAATGTAGATGTCTATGGGCGACAGCAACCATTTTGCCATCAGGTGGACTGTGTGCTCGTTTGTCACCCTTATCCTATAAAAAAACGTAGTTTTTATTTTCTGGTTGTTATTAGAAAGACGCTGCTGCCCATTCACCCCAAGGCTGGGAACGATATGATCGTTACCATGCTATTTCTAAATGCTTTCATACCTAATTGTCTAAAGTATAAGTTTTGTTAAAAAAAAATTAAGCGAATGTTTAAAAACAGGTCCTGCTAGGTTTCTTGCTGGTTCTTTCTAGAACAGTGTTAAAAGCATAAATTAATTTCAGTAAGCATTCTTGTCATCAATAATGAACAAAAATTATTCTATAATTGTATTCATCTCCTGATTGATCTCTTTATCGCCTCTTACGACACCTACGATACGATATCGTGTATTTGATATTCTTATACCGCCTGTATACTAAAATATTAATTTTATTATAATAAATAGTATAAATTAATGTTTAAAAAAGTCTCATTGGGCTTCTTACAGGTTCTTCCCAGGACAGAGTTTTTTTTATCAAATAAATATAAATATACGACTTTCAATTATTATTCTTCTCTATCTTTATTGAGTAAAAATATGTTTTCTCCCATCATTTAATAAAAATAATCCTATTATTTTATTCATCTCCTTGTTTTCCCTCTGTTGCCTCTTGAGACACCTACGGGATGATATGGTGTAGTGAATATTCTTACACTGCCGCTATACGGTAAATAACATAACTAACTCTTATATAGGACCAACTAAAAAATCAGTAAAAACCCGCGTTGAAGAACACATAGCTGATGTAAAGAATCGACGCTTTGCGAAGTCTGCAGTCTGTGAACACGTATAGAATCGCCCCCGTCAATACATTAGACTTGATAGATAACAAATCCTCACTAAAGAACACCAACTCCTTCCAAGGATGATTCGCGAGGTTGTTGAAATCAAAAAAACATCCTAATTTCAATAGAGAACATGGCTGGGTGCTACCATCTCCTTGGGCTTCTATAATTAATAAAATTAAATCTCTTCACGATACTGGAAGTTCATACTGCGTAGATCGTAACAAAAATTAATAATTTTTAATCTGGCGGTAGCCGTGGTTAACTATGACATTTGAACGTCAAACATCTACCACCAAACCCCCGTGACTATGGGTGCTGTAAAGTACGCAAAATGTCGTGAATATAAAATAACTTAATATACGCGATAAAATCCGTAAAACTAATTTTATTTAAACATAAATTTTAATCTTAATATTAAATTTAATATCTAAGCATAAAATTTACGGGACATCAAATTTAACTTTCCAGAATCATCTAAGATCAGCTTGTCGATTCTTGTCTATTTCATATTAATTATTTGCTCAATTATTAGTAACAAATTATAGACTGAGGCTGTATTATTAAATTGGCTAACGTATTCACGTCTGAGGCAATCTAACTTCGGTTCGAACTAATTTCTGTATAAACAAGGGTATTGTTTGAGACGCAAGAATAACACACACGATAAGATTAGTGTGATACTAGATTAGTGTTGTTTCCTCAAGGGTTAGAGGAACGTGCAAAATTAAACAAGGAACACGTAAATGTCTTCCATGACGTAAATTAAATAATAATAATTTAATATAGAACTTGTTTGACTTAATTTCTTACATACATTATTGTGGATTTTGAAATTAACAATTTTTCGTTTTAAAATAAGCCTTCACACATATTAAAGAAATGATTAGGGTGACAAACGAGCACACAGTCCACCTGATTGTAAGTGGTTGCTGCGGCCCATAGACATCTACATCTATCCTCGTTTGCTAATCAAAATGCAGATGCGTTGTCACCCGTGAGGACTAAGATGGAATGCCTCATTTCCAGTAAAAAGGGCCTCCGGCCACCTGCATTCACCAAGCGAAACGCAGAGGTAAACCTCTACTTCACGCTGGTTTTCTGTGAGGTCGTGGTACCACCCCGGTTCGAGCTGGCCCATCCGTGCTACAGCAAAAGCTGCCGCGTGGCTCTACCACTGTCCTTCTTTGAGTTTTAATGTTGAGTGTGCGAATCATTAACCAAATAAAAAGTAAACGTACATTTTAAGTGTGCATTGTATTTTTACAATTAATTATAACATTTAGTGGTGAAATTCCTCGGGTCCTATTATCTGCTCTCCTTTTTTCATCATCCGTCTTTAAAAGTCTGTTTCTGGACTTGTGCCTAACTCGTTATAGGATACATTTGGCTTAATCTGTCCTTTAGCAGTCGGATTGACGACCACAGTCTTGTGACCACCTTTAACGGTGCCCCCTTTTTTCTGAAAGTGTATGATTTTGGCCCTGCGACCTTTACGGCTCGTAAGTGAAGACTTACAAGCTATTGAGTGCGTCGATTCTGCAGGCGGCGACCTGGCGCGCGACGCCAACCGCAGTCCCAAAACTCCAGGCCTTACTATTTAACTACCATTATCGGAACTCCTGTGATACGACACAGGAATTTATTTTGGATAATTTGAAGTTTCAAAAGACGTTTGGGAGGGATGTGCCCAAAAGATACACCCGCATATGTCATAATAGAACGAATGCAGGTTCTATAAGTACATACTTTGTGTCTTAATTACATCTTACTACGTTGATTGGTAACACAGGCGAGTGGTAAATTTAAAATTGTGTACAATCGACTTCAATATGAATATAATTTAGTGTTAATATGTATAAAAGTCCTCGACCGATTTCAATAAAATTTAAATGGCATCACCTAGAAAGTATATCCTTCGAAACAAAAAAGAAGAATTTTTCAAATCGGTTTAGACCTCTTTGCGTAATCGGTGAACATACCTGAAAAAATGATTTCAACGAATTGAGAACCTCCTCCTTTTTGAAGTTGTTTGACAAGGCGATTTACTTCAAACAACACCTTATTTTTGACCGCTTTACTGTGATGAATAAAGCCCATCGCATTATCTAATGTTACCCCCAGATATAAGCAGTGCCCCCAGTCGCCGTCCTGGGGCACTGTTTATAGTATACGTTGTACATACTATACTGTATTGTATAGTTGGCTCTATCGTCATCTATGAGAAGCCCTAAGATCTTTCTGGCATATTTTATAGTCGCCTCTTATGTCACCTTCACGGTTTAGTTCGAGTAGTTAGTTTTATATGAACATGTACAAGAAATACTCGTATGTTAAAGTGCAAGAGAAAGACCGTAGTAGCAAAAATAAATGAAAATAAACTTAAATTTACGTAAAAAATAGGCTAGAAGTACTTCTTTCTCTTGAAGACAGTGCAACACAACCAAATCGTTTTTTTTAGGTTTTAATTGTTGAACAAATAAGAAATAAAAATGTACAGTCTATAGTGTACACATCACCCGTAGAAGCAAAAGGGGTAATAATTACCTTTATATTATACACCTGTACGATTTAGTTTTGATTACATACATTCGAGTAGTTAAGTCTCTGTTTTTTTACAATGATGTTGTTGAGTCCAAGAGAAATACCCTAGCAGTAAAAATACGTTAAAACGTACCTACAAAACCTGAAATAGGCGTGTTTCTTTTGCTTAATGGTAATAAACTGATCGTTTGTCACTTCGTTACGATAAGTATGTTCAAAGTCAAATGCCTAAGTAGAACGAGTGTAACCAAAAATGTACAGTCGTTAGATCGTATTTCACCGATAGAACGAAAGGGGTGATAGATACTTTTATGGCGACACAAGACATCTGTATAGGACCTAATAAATAAAAGTTACAGCCTATATACGTCCCGCTGCTGGGTAGAGACCTCCTCTTACTTCTGAGAGGATTTTAGGGCAAGGAAGCGTCAGCCGTGCTAACCAAATGCGTGTTGGCAAATTTCAAGTCTTTGAAAAAATATTTTTTTTTGATTAGACATGAGGTTTGCTGATGATGTTTTCCTTCACCGCTCGGAACGTGGTAAATCGGCACTTAAAATTGTAGTTAACAATTTCATTTGTGCCGGCGGGGATCAAACCCGTGTTGCACGAGTACTGTATACTAACTGTACTGTAATAAATACTTTTAATCCAAACCAAAGCATACTTCCAAATAAGAAGACGAAAGACTTCAAGCTTCATTCATTATTAAGGTTGACATTAGAACGTAGAAAAACTCAGGCCCCTCGGGACCGTGAGATGCTGCTCTGAACTTCGAAAATTAAAAAAAAAACGATAAAAGAAAAATAGTTTTATTCGATATCCTTGGCCTCAGATAAAACTAATTAATCAACTGTTATAAGCAATTGTTTCTTCTTTTTTTCCGTCTTCAAAAACGAGGAGGTTCTATATTCGAGTGTATGTTTGTTTATATGTATTTTACGCGATATCTTACCAGATTGTGAACCAATTTTAATGAATCTTTTTTTTATTAAATAGGTTATACTCCTTGGGTGGTCCTATATAAATTTGGAGAAAAAATTTCACCCCTAGGTAGCAAATAAAAAACCTCTTGTTTAGTAATTTGAATTCGGTTTTTAGAATGTAAAATTAAGACACTGGTGATAGATGCGTATAAAGAGCGGCTTCTTCACCCAGTATTTTCCTTTTTGTCTTTTTTTCGCGGTAGCACCGCAGAAAGAACGTTATTTGAAAGTGGTAGTGTTTTTAAACGTGGTAGAGTCATGCTACAGCTTATAAGTATATTATGGTTGTAATTATTAATTAATCAGTTGTTTTATCGATAAATGTAGGTGTCTATGCGCCACAGTGTCACTTAGCATCAGGTGGACTGTGCTCATTTGTTACGCTTGTTCTATATAAAAAAGGCAAGGCAATACCATAATTCCAATTCATATAATATTTCGATAAAACTGGCGCCATTATCACGCGTGTGTCCAACGAGACGTACACTCTCATACTAAACGGCAGGCATGGCATGTGTGTAGAGCCAATTCTGATATTGCCTCGATCGCTTTACATCCTAGATTGCCTCTGTGACAGGCATTTGAGTAGCCGCCTTTAAAATAGAATGACTTGTTACTTAGTTGGCTCGATCAGGGAAGAGCCACGCTTTCACAGAATACCAACGTCAAATAGCACTTCAATGTTTTTGCTGGGTACGAGGCATTTTATATTAGTCCTCTGGGTTAACATCGCATCTGCATTTATTAAAAGCAACTATTAACATTACCTTTACCTGCCGTGTAGTGATGATTAAGAATATCCACTACCTCATATCTTCCCGTGGGTATCGTAAAAGGCGACAAAAGGAAACAGGCAGGAAATGGGCAGCAGCATCTTCCTGATAACAGCAAAATTACAATAAAAAAACTGCGGTTGCCAACCCGCTTACCAAGCGTGGCAACTATGGCAAATCCCCCCCTATGAAGGTAACAAAGAGACGGCCCCTAGTCCCCGGCCGCCCCGTTATTCCTGGCTACGGTGGCGACCATGGTAACGGCAGGGCAGGGGTTGCTAAGAATCTCCGGAGGAGGTTCGGTTGCCACCTAAGACTATTCGTCTTGGCGACATACAACGCACGCACCCTGTGGATTGGCGAGAAGTTACGCAGGCATGTTAAAGGATTATCCGAGGTCCAAAGAAAGGGGGAGGACACGGTAATCCTCGAATCCGGCAACTTGCTCTATCACCGGAGAACGACCATCTGTCTCAAAGTGTCGAATTTATAGTCCACAAGTCTCTCGTTAACAACATTGTAAAGATTAAGAGTGTGTCGACGAGGGTTGCGTACCTTATACTCAGAATCACCAAACGGTATTCGCTGAAAGTCAAACAGCTTTACGCACCAACCTCGGCACAATGCGATGACGAGGTGGAGGAAATATATGAGGATACCTCCATAGCCATGCATTTCTCCAAATTCCACCATACGGTGTCAATGGGAGACTTCAACGCAAAACTAGGCACAAGTGAGAACGGTGAGCTGAAAGTAGGGAAATTCGGAATAGGGCAACGGAACCCAAGGTGACAGCAGCTGGCCCACTTTATGGAGAAAGAGGAACTCTTTATGATGAACTCTTTGTTCCAGAAGAGGACTCAAAGGAAGTGGACGTGGTCGAGCCCCGACGGTTCGAAAAAAAAAATGAGATTGAATTCATTATGACGACCAGACGATAACTGGTCAGTGATGTCTCAGTGATCGCGAGGGTGAAAACCGGCAGCGATCACCGAATGGTTAGAGGCACAATTAACCTAAACGTCACGTCTAATGAAGAGAGGTCACGTCTAATGAAGTCTACGCCCCGTCCTCCTCGTGCTCTGTTACAAAGTCCCGAAACCTTTCAGCTCGAGTTACAAAACCGTTTTCAGTGCCTAGAAGACTGCAATGAAGTGGACGAAATGAATGACAAGCTCGTGGAAACTGTCCATGCGGTCGGAGCTAAGTTCTGCAAGACCCGCCGCAGAAGAACACAAAAACTTTCCGATCACACTCTTAATCTCACGGCGGTTAGACGGGAGATGAAGCTACATTCTTCAACAGATTTGACAGCATACAGGCAACTGAATAGACAGATCTCCAAATGCATGCGGCAGGGCTTACGCAACTTCAATACAACTTGTATTGAAGAAGCGATTGAGCTTGAGCTTGAGCCAAGGATCCAAAGTCTTTGCCAGAAAGAGACAACTTTCAAAGCTGAAGGCCGAGTACAGCATCGTTTCCGGGACACCTAAGATTTCGAGTTAAATTGAGAGATTCTATGGGCAGCTGTACACGTCATCGTTGGAGCCACACGCAAGTGTGAGTAACGATCCAAGAGCGAGTCTATCCGACACTATTCCAAACATATCCCCGACGTCAGTCTGAGCGAGATTAGAATGACTCTCCAGCACCTTAAAAATGGCAGGCCCCAGGTGAGGATGGAATTACTGCGGAGCTTTTGAAAGCGGGTGGAAAACCGGTACTTGAAGTCATTCAGAAGCTCTTTTATTTCGTCCTACATGGTGGCACTACTCCGGAGGCATGGAGCAGAAATGCGGTGGTCTTGTTCTTCAAGAAAGGCGACAATGCTCTCGTGAAGAACCACAGACCGATTTCCTTTCTGAGCCGCGTCTACGTGCTGTTTTCGAGAGTCATTACGAATCGTTTCACACGCAGACTTGAAGCCTTCCAGCCTTCCGAACAAGCCGGTTTTAGAAAGAGCTTTAGTACCATAAACCATATACACACACTGCGACAAATTGTACAGAAGACAGAGGAATATAATCTGCCACTTTGTCTTGCGTATGTGAACTATGAGAAAGCCTTTGATACCGTCGAAATTTGGGTGGTGCTGCAGTCCCTTCAGCGGTGCCAAGTTGACTATCGGTATATCGAAGTGCTGAAGTGTTTGTTTAGTATAGCTACGATGGGGTTTTCGATTCGGGGTTTCTCTGCATGATAAACATAGAAATGGGGATATTCGCAGCAGAACCAGAGTAACCGACATAGTCCAACGGATTAGTAAGCTGAAGTGGCAGTGGGCAGGCCATATAGCTCGAAGAACCGACAACCGATGGGGATGAAAGGTTCTCAAGTGGCAGCCTCGTACCGGTAGGCAAAATGTAGGGCAACCCCCCACTAGATGAAGTGACGACCTAGTAAGACATGCAGAAAGTCGATGGATGTAAGTGTCTCAGGATCGTGCTTTGTGGCATTCCTTGGAGGAGGCCTATGACCAGCAGTAAACTTATGCAAGGCTGTAATGATGATGAGGATGATGATTACCTTATCCTTTTAATAATAATTTTAAAACGAATGTATTAAAAGAGAGTAACCTGTCATTAGGAAAGGTTAATCGAATTAAATTAAGGAATAAATGGCAGAAAACTCTTAAGAGAACTTTGGATAATCCTAAGTAACATTTTTTTTATTTAAAAACACCGGTCAAAACTCTTTAGAGCAATATAAAAGTACAAAGTAATAACTTTAAGTGTTGGCAGCGGTCCCGGCTGACGCACTTGTTAAGTGTTGTTTTGTGAAATTCGAGCAGAATACCATCAAGCTCGACTTCCTACTTTATATTGCACTGTGCGCTCAAAGTCCACTGTTTCTATGTAATGAAGTGCTTTATGGGAACAAAAATGGATTTTGAATATTTACGAGTAAGTCGTTTTATGTTTCGTACATGATGGCATTGAAATCACATGACCAAAAAGGACATAACTTATTATAAATTAATACAATACTATTACAATCTATATACGTCCCTGCTAATCACTTAGCCCCTGAATTGCCAGGTCTCTCAGCTTGGAGCTGGCTCGGCTCTACTCGATTGAAAAAATAAAATTAAATGGTTACTATCCATTTTCATCATCAGCCCATAACAGTCTTCTGTGTTTTTTATTGAGTAAGGGTAAAATTGAGTAACACCGTGGGTGTCGTAAGGGGCGACAGAGGGAAACAGATCAGGAGATGAGCAACGGCGCCCTCCTAATTACAACTAAAATAAAATGGTGTGGTTGCCAACCCGCTTGCCAAGCGTGGCAACTCTAAGTCCAGCAGTGTACTTTGATAGCCTGTAACGGTAACGGTCTTTTTATGTTTTGTACGTGATTGATTGCGTGGAAATCAAAGGACCAAAATCACATTATTTATTATAAATAAGCAACCCGACCCGGATTAAACTGGATGGAATCTATTAATGATATGTTATTAAAATGTAAACGTTAAAAAATCTTCAAGTCTTTCGGATAAGACGTAGCCTAAATCCCTCCTGGTATTGATCTCTATCTGTTGGTAAAGTTTCATCATAATCGGTTCAGCGATTCCAAAAATTAGCCCGGACATACAGACATACAAATAAATATTTTAAAATTGTCTGTTTATGTTATTATTGGCGTACAAATAACTCCTTGAGTTCTTATATTTACGCGAACACTACACACTGAATAAAACTACTTTTACGGATTTTATCGCGTTTAATTAACTCATTTTATATTCCCGACATATTTTATATTTTCGGTTGCTTTCTAACAAACATGGTCACGGGGGACTAAGGTGATTGACGTCCCGATGTCAAAGTTAACCCGGAGTACCTTCAGCTTTTTAATTATTGGGCTGGGTACTACCATCTGCTTGGGATCCTGTAATTCATAGAATAAAAACTAAACCCAAGCATACCACTGCAAGACTTCAAGACACAGTAAGTTCATTCTGCGTAGATCGGACCAAACTTAATAATTAAAAAAGCTGAAGGGACTCCGGGTTAACTTTGACATCAGGACGTCAATCACCTTAGTCCCCCGTGACCACGGTTGCTGGAAAGCAACCGAAACGTCGGGAATATAAAATAAGTTAATTAAACGCGATAAAATCCGTAAAACTAGTTTTATTTAACTCTTTGAGCTTAATACAAGCCAATTATTTTAATTTTACACACAGACATTTTAATTTTAATTGTATGTAAAGATTTAGGACGGAATGCTTCGGTGCTTCGGTCATGTCGAAAGAATGAACGAGGAAAGAATGACAAAGCAATTTTTTTATTAATTATTTATGTGTCAGAAGTGAACGGCAGAGTCGGTGGACGGAGAACGGCGATATATTTAAAATGGGCTAAATTAAGAGTACCCTTAACCGACGAGTGTGTATGCGTATGTATTTACGATTACGATTTATATTACGATTACGTAAGTGTTCGTATCTGAACGAGGCACCTTCAGTTGAAATAGACTCTGCAATGGTTAACTGCCTAATCTGAGAGAAGGAGCACTTCTCGTATTATTGACGGTGGTGTGACTTTCCTAATGTGTTTGGTATAGTGGTATTGCACCACCACTCCAGGTGTTGGAATTAATAGTGACTGGGATAATGCACGCAATTGAGGAAAGGTGGGAGGTTCGTCATCATCATTTTATTATGTTACGCTGATCTTAGCTAATAAAATTTTAACATCTTTAAAACAATGGATTTGCCGCAAACATATGCCGGATTCTATTAAGTAAACTGTGATAAACGGTGAAGTGTTTTATTATTTATGTTAAGCAAACAACACTATTAAGCAATAAATAACCGCTATGAGCGTTGTGTTACAGGCACGGTTCGCGGCTGCTATTTCACTAAGCCACTAAAGCCTTTCGGGCTATAAACTGAGCTTGCTTAAATGCTAAATGACACTCTCAAGGACGGGTGACATGTTTAGTATACTATTCCACATGAATTGTAATAATAATTCATAACAACAGAACATATACCGATTTTAACACGATTTATTTTATTTAAAACTAGCTGGTCTCCGCGGCTTCGCCCGCGTGGAGTTATTTTTTGCGGAACCCTAAAATAAAAGCAGCCCAAGTTACTCCTTATAACATCAGGTAACTGCCAGTGTGTATAAATATTGACAAATATTGACATTAATATTTATACGATACTAACGTCGCTCGCTGTTTTCGAGAGTCATTACAAATCGTCTCGCGCGCAGACTTAACGACTTCCAGCCTCCCGAACAAGCCGGTTTCCGAAAAGGCTTTAGCACCATAGACCACATACATACCCTTAGGCAAATTGTACTGAAGTCCGAGGAGTACAATTTGCCACTATGTCTGGCGTATGTGGACTATGAGAAAGCCTTTGATTCCGTCAAAATTTGGGCGGTGCTGCAGTTCCTTCAGCGGTGCCAAGTTGACTGTCGGTATATCGAAGTGTTGAAGTGCTAAGTGTACAGTAGGGCTACGATAGCTATCCGAGTACAGAACCAGAGTACGAAACCTATCCAATTACAGAGAGGTGTAAGACAGGGTGACGTCATATCCCCGAAACTATTCACCGCTGCATTGGAAGACGTTTTCAAGCTTTTGGACTAGAAAGGATACGGTATTAACATCAATGGCGAGTACATCACTCACCTTCCATTTGCCTACGATATAGTCCTTATGGCAGAAACGCTGGGAAAAGCACTATGCTCAATGACATCAATAATGTTTCCCAACGGATAGGTCTTAAGATGAACATGGACAAAACAAAGATCATGTTTAATGTCCATGTCACACCTATGCCGGTAGTTGTTGGGAACACTAAGCTCGAAGTTGTTGACGAGTATGTTTACCTGGGACAAATAGTCTGACTAGGTAAGTCCAACTTCGACCGAGAGGTCAATCGACGGATTCAACTCTGTTCGGCAGCGTTCGGGAAATTACGGCACATCTTCTCGTCAGGTATACCTCAAAACTTGAAAACGAGACTGTACACCCAGTGCGTGTTGCCAGTGATGACTTACGGAACTGAGACGTGGTCCTACTCTGCTAGCCGGATGAGGAAGCTCAAGGTCGCTCAGCGAGCTATGGAGAGGGCTATGCTCGGAGTTTATCTGCGTGATAAACTCAGAAATGAGGATATCCGCAGTAGAACCAGAGTGACCGACATAGCCCAACGGATTAGTAAGCTGAAGTGGCAATGGGCCGCCCATATAGCTCGAAGAACCGACAACCAATGGGGAAGAAAGGTTCTCGAGTGGCAGCCTCGTACCGGCAGGCGAAGTGTAGGGCGTCCCCCCACTAGATGGAGTGACGACCTGGTAAGATATGCAGGAAGTCGATGGATGCAGGTGGCTTAGGACCGTGCTTTGTGGCATTCTTTGGGGTAGGCTTATGTTCAGCAGTGGACTTGTGAAGGCTGTAATGATGATGAACGTCACTCATTTGCTTTGCCTTCCCGGAACCCCTCCACTGACACTTAAAATTTATGGTATGGTATTAAAGTTCAAATTGACTTTTAAGTATTATTACGAATCTTTTGAATGGGAATATATAAATGTGATGTTTTTAGACTTTTTCAGGCAATTTTTAAAATTTTTCTTGCCGTAAGAACCATCTTCGTACTTCAAGGAAATCGGTTCAGCTGCTCTCGAGATTTTCGCTTAGCAACACATTCAGCGATTCATTTTTATATTATAGGTATAAATAAAAAAATCGTGTTATGCGTGCGTGACCTCATCATCATCATTATCATCATTACAGCTTATCAAAAGTCCACTGCTGATCCTTATATTGCCTAATAGGTTGCATATTTGCCATAGTGGCTGCGCGTGGAAGTCGGGCTGGCAACCACATTTTTCCATTATCATAAAGTTGTGTATTATATAATAAGAAGATGTTGCTACGCATCTCTTGTTTCATTATGCCTCTGTACCCTTTAACGACATCCAAGGGATGATATTTTACTGATTTTTACAATCTGTAATACTAAGTGGATTGGAGTAAGGTGAAGTGGTAATTGAAGTGAACAACAAATGGGGAAGAAATATTCTCGAGTGTCAAACTCTTATTGGTAAATACAATTTTGGGCGGCCTCTTACTAGATGGTGTGACGTAACCTGATATAATACGCATATTGCCAAGGGTTAATAACTGTTGGTTAAGAACTATGACTTCTGTAAAATTTGTCAAAAATATAAAAGTACATATCTATTAATATCAGCAACAGTAGGTTAGAAAGCGGAAAAGCCGTGGACATCTACTCGTATATTGTTTATAAATTGTCGGATAAATCTAACACACCTAAGTTTAACCAACTGCAATCAGCTATCAGTTGTAGCCGGCGCACTTTGGCTTCCAGCGGGACTATAATAAACGTAAATACTCGTAAATACCTCAAAAAGGAAGTAGCTCAGGACAGTACCTTGTAGTATGGAGAAGGCCTATGTTTAGCTATGGGCTTGTAGAGTGGCTGTAGTGATATTGAATGTAATAGTGAGTACATAATATTATGTTTGAATTTTATGGATGATGATAAACCCTGGGAATAAAGTGATCGCTACCTAGCTATTTCTAATTTGTTTTGTGAGGTTAATTGTGATTACAGGATTGAAAGCTGTTATTTAAAAAAAGTCCTGCTGGGTTTCTTGCTGGTTCTTCCCAGGACAGAGGTTTTTTTTCACCAGTTATAATTAAACAAAAGCGTGGTTTTCAATAAGTATTATTTATAATCTATATTGAATAAAAAAGGTTCTGTTTCTGTTTCAATAACCTGATATTTTCAGCCGTATTAATAACCGATGACATCACAATGATTTCATCTGTATGGCCTAGTATTCTAACTAGAATGAAAAAAGTTCACCATCAATGAGTGTTATTTCAGTTTTTTTTTTCCAAGTGTATTTTTTTATAATATGCGAATACAATACATAAAATAAAATTAATTTACAAGGTTTTTACGCAATCAATTTTAAATTTCAACTCGAGTGCTATGCAGTACCCGTTGTCTCAGGGCTACTTGTGTTTTTTACCAAAAAAGATATTCTTTCAAACGTTCAACTTTCTGTTGTCTTATTAACTCGGGCTACCTTTAACTTAATTATAAATTTTTGGCCAAATTTACACAGATTTAACATTCAATATCTTAATATCTTGCATTGGTATGCAATTTCTTTTTCATCACGCAAATCCTCGGTCACGTAGTGTCTCAAGCATTCGAAATGTCATAAACTCGATAATGCAGTTTTGTAGAGTCTGGTATGTGGTATTTACGTGGGACTCTTATTATGAGCTTTAAACCACAAGCTCAGTTTCCTTTATGTTATAAACAAACCGTGTTCACTTGCATATGCCTCGCAGATTTCCAGAAGCTATCTGAGCGCATTGACCGAGGGACTCAGCAACACTATGTTGTCGGCGTAACTTAGGTTATTGACACACTTTCCATCCACATGGCAACCGACCTGAGTGCTGCTGAGTATCTCGAGCAGTTCATTTATGTAGAAGTTAAAAAGTTGAGGTGGAATAATTCCATCTTGTCTCACGCCACATTTGAACTCGTACGGTACAGAAAGCTGCTAATTTTGCATGCATAGTTTGATAATTGTACAAATAGTGGAAGACACAAATTACATTAAGGTGATCAAGAGACAAATTACATTTGGCAAGTTTTCTTCAAAAAAATTTGATACAATACCAGGTCAAAGGCTCTCGACAGGTCTAAGAAGTATCCAAAAACCGGGCTTTTGAGATCTGTATATATATATCTGTATATCTGCAAGTCAAAACTAAAATAAAAAATATTTAAATCATAAAAAATCTTTTATGTTTTAAATAAATAAAGTGACTTGGCAATCGCACTAAACAATCTAATTTAATATAATATGTATTACTTGTGAGGTACATTGCGTTTTCATGCGATGGCCAAGTCAATCTATTTATTTAAAATATAAAAGATTTTTAGTATTGATGTGGTCAGTATAAGATGTTGTTAGGTTAGCTAATTACTTAATAACTTAAGACAGAAGGACCCTTAAGTAGGGACTGAATAAATTAACCGACTTGGTGGTATTACATGGATCTCACAACTTTTATGGTAGAAGAACTGAGTTGCGAGACTTGGATTTATTTACAAGTTATGTTTTTGATGGCATCTGACAGTATTTTAAACCCAATATTTCTGTAGACAGCCCTGACGTGGGTGTTTCTGTTTTAGTCCGTTTTAAAATT
The DNA here is from genome assembly GCA_033319125.1 of Parnassius glacialis. Taxonomy (NCBI): domain Eukaryota; kingdom Metazoa; phylum Arthropoda; class Insecta; order Lepidoptera; family Papilionidae; genus Parnassius; species Parnassius glacialis. The sequence continues at coordinate 1,647,710 of JAVANC010000013.1, read as the reverse complement.
GGTTTTTGATAGGTAAATTATTACATTTAGAATCTGAAAAAAAATTAAATACTTTCTTTCTCCTTACGATGTACCCGATTAATAAACGATGCAATACAATTTTCTCGATAGAAAAAAATACCGAACTACGTTCGATTTGCAGTTTTTTTAAAGTCAAATTTAATTTTAAACAAGTACTAATACTCATTTTTTTCTATATATAATATTTATTCATAGGTTATCAATTTTGGAATCGATTCTACCAGATCGTTTTTTTTCATTACATTTATTAAAAAAATTATCGATTTTTCAAGTGATTATCTATCCGCGCTTCACTTGCCAGTGTACCGCGGGACTTTGCAGAGGAAGACCTTTGCCAAATTTTTGTGGAAATCGTGAAAAAAATATGGTAAGTTTCTTATATTTATTTTCCGGTATCCGTACATAAATAACCGCTTGGAACACCTGCCCTTAAAACCAAACTGTGCATCATGAAGATGAAGACATTTTTCTAACACATCGGTTAGGAGCTTGCCGAGGACCTTTGCCGTCAATGTTGCTAAAGAGATAGGCCTATAAATGTTCTGATTTGAAATATCTCCAGTCTCATTCTTCACTTTTGGTACAACTATCGTTCAACATTAAATAAATATATTTAATTTATTCCGTTAGGTAGCGACGTTTTCTTTGAAATGCAAATATTTATCGAAATATATTGAGGCGTCCATTGATGTCGGTAAACATTTTTATAAACTCGGCCCTTGAGCGCTAGCCGATAACGAAGTCAAGAATAACTCAATTGATCCCGTGTCAGCAACCCTCCCCGATCGGACTGAGGGCCAAGATAATCGGCATGTTTGCATCTTACGTTGCTATAAAAACTTCCGTCATATATACGGAGTGGTAGGTACAGAATACGTATTCTGATTTTTTAAAGTTTATTACATTAGGATTTATATGGACATAAAAAAATGTTTTATTAAAATAATGATGGATATATACAGCACAAATTCACGAACAAAAGGGTATAGTTAATAAATAGGAGTACTGTTAAGAGGTTAGACGTTAGCTGATTTTCCGTTTACATAATATTTATTATGCTATTACATATTTTTTTTATATAGGAAAATGGTGACAAACGAGCATACAGTCCACCTGATGGTAAGTGGTTGCTGCGGCCCATAGACATCTATTACAAATCAAAATGTAGATGCGTTGTCACCCGTGAGGACTAAGATGGAATGCCTCATTTCCAGTAAAAAGGGCCTCCGGCCACCTGCACTCACCAAGCGAAACGCAGAGGTAAACCTCTACTTCACGCTGGTATTCTGTGAGGTCGTGGTACCACCCCGGTTCGAGCCGGCCCATCCGTGCGACAGCAAATGCTGCCGCGTGGCTCTACCACTGTTTAAAATACTATTATTTACATATTAATATTTATTACAAAAAGCATATTAAACGTATGTATCTATGTATATGTATATATATATATATATATATATATATATATATATATATATATATATATATATATATATGTGTGTGTGTGTGTGTGTGTGTGTATGTGTATATAACAAATCATATATTATATTATAATTTTATAATATACACTGTTAAATTATGACACTTACTAATGTTCCCGTCACGTCTCACCTAGCGTTCAGTAGCGTACATTCAGCACAACTATACAATACGCATTTTCCATTTTGTTATTATCATACATCAGTTGATATTATCATATGTATCTACTACTCGCTTAATGTCGACACTTACGGCACGGTCTCCGTAGGACTGTATGGGGCTGACTGAAAATCAGCGTCGCTATCCCGCGGCTTATGCTGAGGCGGTCTCTTCCGCCACTTCATCTGTTTCGATTATTAAGTCATGAATTGTTGTTATAATATCCTCTATTTTTTTTGTTTACTCATTTCCTTGTGTTTTAATTTTTATTATTATTTTATTCTTATTAGTATTAATTTTGTTTATTAATTTGTCATTGTAATATGAAGTGTGGGAATAAATGTCTTTATGTCTTTAAGTTACACTACTAATACCAGTTACCCGATTCCAAAGAACTAGTGATTCATTCATGGGCCACTGTAAATGCTTTTACAATGAAGTCCTAGAGAATATGCACGATCTATCTTTTAAAAAGCTTAAAATTCTGTTAAGAAAAAATTGTTTATTAATAGTTTTTATACTACTGAAGAGTACAAGATTTATAATATCCCCTGAGGTTGAGAGTACCGTTCTGTTTCTAAATATTTTCAAACTTGTTTGTATGTAATATTATTTTGTAAACTAATGTTTATAAAAATTCCGCTCTTTATTGCTGGTTCTGCCCAAGTAATAGGGTTTTTTTTACTGACAAATGACTTTCAATAAGTATTCTTGTAATAGATATTGTATTACTTGACTTTTAAATATAGAATGAGGTTGAGAGTGACCTATAGCCCTGGTCTACAGTGCGAGCCTAGCGCGGTTGCGACGACGGGCGAGAAGTATCAAACATATGAAACCGCCGTTTGCATCCATAGTGTAGTGACTAAGGCGGGCGCCTAGCGCAACGGGCATGAGCGAGATAGCGCGAGTAGTTTTCAAACGTCCCTACCCGCGCGTTATGGCCCCACTATGGGCCTAGTCAGCAGCGACCCAATGCGCGGGTGGCGGGAGTATCAAACCAATTCGGCCTTGTAGCTCAGCATAAGCGCGTCTTCAATTTTTTTTGATGATTTAAGATGATATTTTACTCATAATATTATAATCAAATGTTAACACGAACATTCGAGTGTACTCAAAGAATTTTCTAGGGTAAAATCTCAATTCTTTATACAAAGTAAAAAAAATCACCATTTATTTGGTACACACCCTCCATTATGTTCAATATCTCCCATCTCAGGATCGAACTGTCTAGTAAAGATCGCCATGGTTTGTAAAACCTGAAACACGGTCTAAGCTCTTTAACAAGACTCGTCACTGTGGTCACTGCAGGCCTACACCGTCGCGCCCGCAACGGGCCCTAGTCGGCGCGCATTCACTGTGGACGCATGCATAGACGTCTTGATTTATCCTTAAGAATGAAAATGCAGATGCGTTATCACCACTGAACAGATGGAATGCCTTGTTTCAAGTAAAAATGTTTCCGGTCCTCTACATTCCTCGTACCAGATATAGCACCACTTAGCTGCTATTTTACACTGGTTATCTGCGAGAGATGGGTCGCCTCGACCGGGAAGAAGCACCTTCCTCGGTCGAAGCGACCCATTCGTGTTGCGATCATTATGCAACTACAACGTGGCTACCAAAATATTGAATGAGAATACGAGGCATCAAAATGAAAAAAAATATTAGCATTGATCATGTTCTGTGATGATCTTATTGGGAATAGTAAGTCAAACACTCAATAATTACAGGCCATCAAAGTTCACTGCTTAGACCTCACCCAAAGATGTATCACTTTTGTCAAGAGGGTTGACTATCACCATTTTCTGCCGACTTCCAAAAAGGAGACGGTATTCAATTCGAGTGTATGTTTTTTTTTTATGTGTGTTACCTCATAACTTTGTACTGGGCGAACCGATTTCGATGATTCTTTTATATGAAAGCTGATAGTTCTCGTGTGGTCCCATATGAATTTGATCAAGGTCAGACCAATGGTTATTGAGTTATTCTTAAATAACCTATATTGAAGTCGCTTATATTGAAGTCGGCTGTACAAAATTTTTAATTTTAAATTATTTATTAACACTTTCACTGTCCGGTTTTCAGACACAATAGTAAGACAATAGCAATGACCTATATGTAGTGCACGGGACAGCGAAAGGGTTAAGCTGTTATCAGGGAGATTATGGTGCCCTTCTATTGGTCCAATTTCCCTCTGCCGCTTATTACTACACCCACGAGACGATATGGGGCAGTGGATATATTTACACCACAACTCGTAATAACTATGAAATAACTCAAATACCGAAAAATTTATTCTTATATTTTCGATTAAATTTCCATCATCTTTTTACGAAAGGAATCTATTCTAAACAGGTAATTTATATTTCACACACTTATCTTGTAGAATCTTCGCGACGCGACGAGCGGGCGGGATAATTTTGAAAATAGGCGAGTACACCTGTGATAACTTCGAACTTACCGCTTCTGTAGCTCTGAAATCCATTTTAATGCTAGCCTTTAGATATAGAGTGTAGTGAATGCATGTATTTCATATTCCGCAATAAAGTTAACACTTTTGAAGCTGAACATGCTGAATATGTTATGATTATTAAATTTTACTCTTCAAAACCTACGTTAAAATATTGCGAATGTCTATTACATTTATAATATTTTAACTGCAAATTTCAATTTATTTCATTTCTATTTCAAAGTTTTGTTACAGATCTTGAAATGGACAGAGAGCAAGTGTACTGTATAAAATTGAAAGTACTGAAAACTGATAGACTGTAGACTATATGTGAAGACCTATTTAAGATTAATTGAAAGAGGGACAAATTAATTAAATTATTTACTATTTACAATATGCGCCACAGAACAGATCTACTTCCAATAGTTCCAATGTTGTAACTTAAATCATTATATTACATAAGTAGTTCTTTTACTTGCAGCATAATGCCAAACTGAAAAAGAATAGATCTAGCATCCAGTTATAAGTACTGATAACGAGGCATTTCGTCTTAGTCTTCAGAGGTGATGTCATTATCATCATCATTACAGCCCTTCACAAGTTCACTGCCCATAATTCGCCTACCGGTACGAGACTGCCACTCAAGAACCTTGCTTACCCATTGGTTATAGGTTCTTCGAGCTATATGGCTGGCGCGTTACCACTTCAGCTTACTAATCCGTTGGAATTTGTTGGTTACTCTAGTTCTATTGCGATTATTATAGTTATATCCTCATTTCTAAGTTTCTCACGCAGAGAAACACTAAGCATAGCCCTATCCTGAAGCTTGAGCTTGACCTTGAGCTTCCTCATACGGCCAATAGTGAAGCACCATGTCTCAGATTCATAAGTCATCACTAACAACACGCACTGGTTGTACAATCTCGTTTTCAAACTTTGAGGTATACCTGACGAGAAGATATGTCGTAATCTCCCGAAAGCTCTCCTCCCGAGTTGAGCTCGTTGAATGACCTCTTGGTCAAAAATGAACTCATTTAATTGGACTATTTGTCCCAGGTAAACATACTCGTCAACAACTTCAAGCTTAGTGCTCCCAAGAACTAACGGCATAGGTGTGACATGGACGTTGCAAATGATCTTTCTTTTGCCCATGTTCATCTTAAGACATATCCGTAGGGACTCACTGTTGAGGTCATTGAGCATAGTGCTTAGGTTTTCCAACGATTCTGTCATAAGGACTAAATCGTCAACAAATCGAAGGTGAGTGATGTACTTGCCATTAATGTTAATACCTTTCCAGTCTAGTAGCTTGAAAACGTCTTCCAATCAGAAAAAAATGGTTAAGAGTTTCGGGGGTCGGCTCGACCAGAGAAAGACCACGCTTTCACAGAATAGCAGCGTGAAATAGCTAATGCTTTGTTTAGTATGGTGAGTGTAGAGAACTGGAGAACATTTACTGGTAAAGACGCATTCCATCTTAGTCCTTAGGGTTGACTACGCATCTGCATTATGATTTCTAATCGAAGAAAAATGTAGGTGTCTATAGGCCACAGCATCCACTTATCATCAAGCGGACTACGTACTCGTTTGTCACCTTCTATAAAAATAACGTCACCCGTCTTACACCTCTCTGCAATGGGATAGGTTTCGTACTTTAGTTCTGTACTCGGATATCCATCGTAGCCCTACTGTACAAACACTATAGCACTCCGATACACCGATATTCAGCTTGGCAACGCTGAAGGGACTGCAATATCGCCCAAATTTCGATGGAAGCAAAGGCTTTTTCATAGTCCACATAAGCAAATCAAAGTGACAGATTGTACTCTTCGGTTTACTGTACAATTTTCTGAAAAGGTATGTATGTGATCTATGGTGCTTAAGCTTTTTTGGAAGCCAGCTTATTCGAGAGGCTGAAATTCATCGAGTTTGCGTGCGAGATGATTCGTAATGATGAAGTTGTTATAACTTAATTTACCTAATTCCGCGTTAAGATATAAAATGATGCCCTGCCCAGTTTGAAATGCGTGCCTCCCTTAATTGTGTGAACTATCACCGTTACCACCAATTCCTGTACCACCACCCCCAGCACTACGATTCTCAAAACCACCAGGTTAGGAACGTCACACCATTGTCGATAATACGACACGTGTTTCGCCTCTACACTGAAGTAGACTCTGCGGAGGCCCTTTCTTGTCACCGACGATAGTAAGATAAGAAAAAGATAGAAAAAATATTATTATTATTATTATTATTTAGCAATAGGTGAACAGTTTATAACTGATAAGCTTATATCTGTGTTGTTGTTTTATAGTAGTCCAAGCCTACACTAAGAGTACACAAAATTAGATTATCTTTGCACCATTTATCCAGTCTGTTTTTGAATAGAATAGAATAGAATAAGTCATTTATTGTGCTAGTTGTAGGTTTAAGAGATTTAACACTATAAAAATAATTAAGTATCACCACAACCTGCCTTATCTAGGCAGGTTGTGGTGCAATATTATTAAAATCATGGAGCTTAAAACATTATCTCATTATTCATTAAATCAAATAACACGGATAATAAAGCATAATGTCATACAATGAAATATTTCAACAAACGGATAATAAATAATAATGTCAAAAGTACAATGGAATTATGCCAGTATAATCTAAGTCTATGAATGGAATATTGATATGTCAAAATACATGTAAGCTTATAACTAAAACGTAGTGATTTGAATACTCTTTGCTTAAAACGTAATTCAGATAATATTTCAAATGTCAATTAATTTAGAATGTAAGTTTGTAGCTCAAATAATATTTTAAGGAATAAAAACATCTTTCAGTCAATAATTCTAATAATTTATTCTTAAACTTTTTTATTTCTAAATCTTTTAATTTGTCAGGTAAATTATATATATTTTTGGTCCTAATGCATAAAAACTTTTTGAGAAAAAGATAGATGTGTGAAACGGTATAACAGTAACATTATTCTTTGTTTGCCTCGGGTGCTTAGCAATGTGGGAGTTAAAATAATGTAAATTACTTTTGACGAATAAGCAGGCTTGGTATATGTACAACGAGGGCAGATTTAGAATTTTAATTTTACAAACAGAGGTCTGCAACTGTCTGTTTGTTTGGCACTAAACATTGCTCTGAGACACTTTTTTTGCATACTAAACAATGGCAACAGGTTAACATCAGCCGCGCCTCCCCAATGTATGATACCATATCTTAAGTTGGTGGCAACATATCCATGATAAGCAGTAAGTGCAGCTTTTTGTGAGACAGTTTGTGTTAATTTTCTTAGAGGATAAACAAATTTACTAATTTTACTTGTAAGATATTCGGTATGCGGTTTCAAGCTTACACATTCATCAACCAATACACCAAGGAAACGTATTTGTTTTACTCGCTCAATCAAATGCTTTTCATACTTAACAAAAACAGTCTCTTGTTTCCGGTTTTGGGGAAGATAAAACTGCATATATTTTGTCTTATCTAGATTTATGACGAGATCATTAGCTTTCATCCAATTGATAATATGAGACAAAGCTTCAGCAATAACATATTCGTATGGTTTATTGCTGTTATTTTTTATCATAACAGTAGAATCATCTGCGAAAAGGATCATTTCATGCTGCACATGTCTAGGTAGGTCATTGATGTACAATAGAAAAAGAAGCGGCCCAAGTATACTTCCTTGGGGTACACCACACTTTACAAGCTGTGACTGAGATCGTACCTGCACTTCAGATCGATTTTCCTCATTAACATAAGAGATTTCTGTGCATTGAAATCGGTTATTTAAATATGACGATACAAGACCAAATATAGGTCCTCTGATACCATACATTTATAACTTTTGCAGAAGCTTTTCATGATTTACCTAATCAAAAGCTTTTGACATATCCATAAAAATAGCAGTTACTGGAACGCGATCGTCGAGGCATTCCGATACAACTTTTATCATGTGATATATGTCTTGATTCGTAGATCTATCCTTTCTAAATCCGTATTGATCGTCTGCTAGTAAATTGAATCGTTCGCAATAATTATATATGTTTGTATATATGATTTTCTCAAAAAGTTTGGAAATGACAGAAACCACAGCAATTGGGCGATAATTTCCACAATCTCCTTTATCCCCTTTCTTGACAATAGGTTTAATTACTGTTATTTTTAGCTTATCAGGGTAAATCCCATTATTTATAGTTAAGTTGATAATGTGACTAAGCGGCCGAGCAAACTGAAAATTACAAAATTTTTATACTCTAGTGGTTATTTCATCGTGACCAACACTTGTTTTATTTTTTAAGCTATTAATTATTTTAACTATATTTTAACTTTGGTGCACCCGATCCCTAAAAAAGGCGACCGCTCAGACCCGTCCAACTACAGGCCTATCGCCATCACCTCCTTGTTCTCCAAAATAATGGAAGCCGTTATAAACTGCCAGCTCATGAGGTACCTTGAGGATCACCAGCTGATTAGTGACCGCCAGTACGGTTTTCGTCGGGGTCGATCAGCTGGTGATCTTCTAGTCTACTTAACTCATAGATGGGCGGAGGCAGTAGAGTCCAAGGGGGAGGCATTAGCCGTTAGTTTGGACGTAGCGAAGGCCTTTGATCGGGTCTGGCACAAAGCGCTTCTTTCGAAGCTTCCTGCCTATGGGCTTCCCGAGAAATTGTGCAAATGGATCACCAGTTTCCTTGCTAATCGGAGCATCAAGGTCGTAGTAGACGGTGCATGCTCTGATCTCAAGCCTATCAACGCTGGTGTTCCACAAGGCTGCGTGCTATCACCAACGCTGTTTCTCCTGCATATCAATGATATGTTGCTAACTGGTAGCATTAATTGCTATGCGGACGACAGCACTGGTGATGCCTTATATACCGGCCGTGCCAATATTTCTCGGGAAAACGTCGCCGAGTACCGGAACAAACTTGTGTCTGAAGTCGAGTCTTTGCTTAATAAAGCCTCGGATTGGGGCCGACTAAATCTAGTCCAGTTCAATCCCCAGAAGACACAAGTTTGCGCGTTTACCGCTAAAAAGAACCCCTTTGTCGTATCTCCTCAGTTTCAAGGCACTCCCCTTGCTGCCTCAGCCAGCATCGGAATCCTTGGCGTCGACATATCGAATAGTGTGCAGTTTCGTGGTCACTTGAAAGGGAAGGCCAAATTGGCCTCTAAAAAGCTTGGCGTGCTCAGCAGAGCGAGACAGTATTTCATGCCGGCACATCGCTTGCAACTTTACAAAGCGCAAGTTCGGCCCCACATGGAATACTGTTCTCATCTCTGGGCCGGGGCACCCCAGTGCCAGCTCCTTCCACTTGACCGCATCCAGCGCAGAGCGGTTCGAATCGTCGACGACCGAGTTCTTTCTGATCGGCTCGATACACTGGCACTGCGTAGAGATGTTGCATCTCTTTGCATATTTTATCGCATCTATCACGGGGTATAAAGCAATATGAGCAATGACAATAATAAACGGCCCCCAGTCCCCGGCGGCCCCGCTATTCCTGGCTACGGTGGCGACCATGGTAACGGCGGGGCAGGGGGTGCTAAGAATCTCCGGTGGAGGTTCGGTTGCCACCTTAGACGACTCGACCTGGCAACGTACAACGCACGCACCCTGAGGACTGACGAGAAGATCGTGGAGCTGGAAGAAGAGATAGACAAGTTGCGCTGGCATATTATAGGATTATCCGAAGTCCGAAGAGAGGGGGAGGACACGGTAATCCTCGAATCCGGCAACTTGCTCTATCACCGGGAGGGCGACCATCTGTCCCAAGGAGGTGTCGGATTTATCGTCCACAAGTCTCTCGTTAACAACGTTGTAAAGATCGGGAGTGTGTCGACGAGGGTTGCGTACCTTATACTCAGAATCACCAAACGGTATTCGCTGAAGGTCATACAGGTTTACGCACCAACTTCGGCACACCCCGATGAGGAGGTGGAGGAAATGTATGAGGATATCTCTAGAGCCATGCATTCCTCCAAAACCCAATATACGGTGTTAATGGGAGACTTCAATGCAAAACTAGGCACAAGAGAGAACGGTGAGCTGAAAGTAGGGAAATTTGGAATAGGGCAACGGAACCCAAGGGGCCAGCAGCTGGCCGACTTCATGGAGAAAGAGGGACTCTTTATGATGAACTCTTTCTTCAAGAAGCGGCCCCACAGGAAGTGGACCTGGTCGAGCCCCGACGGTTCGACAAAAAATGAGATTGACTTCATTATGACGACCAGACGACAACTGTTCAGTGATGTCTCAGTGATCGCGAGGGTGAAAACCGGCAGCGATCACCGAATGGTTAGAGGCACACTGAACCTAAATGTTAAGTTGGAGAGGTCTCGTCTGATGAAGTCAACGCTCCGTCCCCCTCGTGCTCTAATCCAAAGTCCCGAAACCTTTCAGCTCGAGTTACAAAACCGTTTTCAGTGCCTAGAAGACTGCAATGAAGTGGACGATATGAATGACAAGCTCGTGGAAACTGTCCATGCGGTCGGAGCTAAGTTCTGCAAGACCCACCGCAGAAGAACACAAAAACTCTCCGATCACACTCTTAATCTCATGGCTGTTAGACGGGAGATGAGGCTACATTCTTCAACAGATTTGACAGCATACAGGCAACTGAACAGACAGATCTCCAAATTCATGCGGCGAGACTTACGCAACTTCAATACAGCTCGTATTGAAGAAGCGATCGAGCGGAACCAAGGCTCCAAAGTCTTTGCCAGAGATCTGTCTGCCAGAAAGAGCCAACTGTCAAAGCTGAAGACCGAATGTGGCAGCATCGTTTCCGGGACACCTGAGATTTTGAGTGAGATTGAGAGGTTCTATGGGCAGCTGTACACGTCATCGTTGGAGCCACACGCAAGTGTGAGTAACGATCCAAGAGCGAGTCTTATTCGACACTATTCCGAAGATATCCCGGACGTCAGTCTGAGCGAGATTAGAATGGCTCTCCAGCACCTTAAAAACGGCAAGGCCCCAGGCGAGGATGGAATTACAGCGGAGCTTCTGAAAGCGGGTGGAAGACTGGTACTTGAAGTCCTTCAGAAGCTCTTTAATTCCGTCCTCCATGGTGGCATTACACCGGAGGCGTGGAGCAGAAGTGCGGTGGTCTTGTTCTTCAAGAAAGGTGACAACGCTCTCTTGAAGAACTACAGACCGATTTCCCTTCTGAGCCGCGTCTACGTGCTGTTTTCGAGAGTCATTACGAATCGTCTCGCGCGCAGACTTGACGACTTCCAGCCTCCCGAACAAGCCGGTTTCCGAAAGGGCTTTAGCACCATAGACCACATACATACCCTACGGCAAATTGTACAGAAGTCCGAAGAGTACAATTTGCCACTATGTCTGGCGTATGTGGACTATGAGAAAGCCTTTGATTCCGTCGAAATTTGGGCGGTGCTGCAGTCCCTTCAGCGGTGCCAAGTTGACTGTCGGTATATCGAAGTGTTGAAGTGCTTGTACAGTAGGGCTACGATGGCTATCCGAGTACAGAACCAGAGTACGAAACCTATCCAATTGCAGAGAGGTGTAAGACAGGGTGACGTTATATCCCCGAAACTCTTCACCGCTGCATTGGAAGACGTTTTCAAGCTTCTGGACTGGAAAGGATACGGAATTAACATCAATGGCGAGTACATCACTCACCTTCGATTTGCCGACGATATAGTCCTCATGGCAGAATCGCTGGAGGAGCTAAGCACTATGCTCAATGACCTCAATAGTGTCTCCCAACGGATAGGTCTTAAGATGAACATGGACAAAACAAAGATTATGTTTAATGTCCATGTCACACCTATGCCGGTAGTTGTTGGGAGCACTAAGCTCGAAGTTGTTGACGAGTATGTTTACCTGGGACAAATAGTCCGACTAGGTAAGTCCAACTTCGACCAAGAGGTCAATCGACGGATTCAACTCGGCTGGGCAGCGTTCGGGAAGCTACGACACATCTTCTCGTCAGAAATACCTCAAAACCTTAAAACAAAATTGTACAACCAGTGCGTGTTGCCAGTGATGACTTACGGAACTGAGACGTGGTCCTTCACTGCTGGCCGTATGAGGAAGCTCAAGGTCGCTCAGCGAGCTATGGAGAGGGCTATGCTCGGAGTTTCTCTGCGTGATAAACTTAGGAATAAGGATATCCGCAGTAGAACCAGAGTAACCGACATAGCCCAACGGATTAGTAAGCTGAAGTGGCAGTGGGCCGGCCATATAGCTCGAAGAACCGACAACCGATGGGGAAGAAAGGTTCTCGAGTGGCAGCCTCGTACCGGTAGGCGAAGTGTAGGGCGTCCCCCCACAAGATGGAGTGACGACCTGGTAAGACATGCAGGAAGTCGATGGATGCAGGTGGCTCAGGACCGTGCTTTGTGGCATTCCTTGGGGGAGGCCTATGTTCAGCAGTGGACTTGTGAAGGGCTGTAATGATGATGATGATGATGATGTAATGATGATCACGGGGAGTGCTCTGAGGAATTGTTCGGACTAATTCCAGCCGCTCAATTTCACCATCGCACATCGCGTCAAAACTCGCGTTACCATCCATACCATCTGGATGATTGGCGGTCCACCACTGTGCGATTTAGAAGAAGTTTTCTCCCTCGCACGACTTCCTTGTGGAATCAATTACCACCAACGAATTTTCCGGACCGATACGACTTAGGAACCTTCAAGAAAAGAGCTTACACCTTTCTAAAAGGCCGGCAACGCATCTGCAATTCCCCTGGTGTTGCGGTTGTTCATGGGCGGCGGTAGTCACTTACCATCAGGTGAGCCGCATGCTCGTTTGCCCCCTATTCCATAAAAAAAATATATGATCGGGCGTTGTTGGATTCATAAACAATGAATTTGATATACGTTCAATGTTACTTCTGTAATTTATTGGTTTGCAGTTCTGTACAGGATTCATAAATGTATCATTAAAAGCTTCTGCAATATCACCTGGTTTAGTAATTGTTTTCCCTTTATAAGTTACACTCTTTATAATTTCTTTTGGCTTTGAGAAATTATTTGAATTTATTATCTTCCACGTAGATCTTGTTATATTTTTAGACTTGTTGATGTAATTGTTGTTTTGAATGCGTTGTGATTTATTAATAACTTTTTTTAAAAGTGCTGTATATGCATTATATTTAAGTTTATCATTTTAAGATTTTAATTGAAAGTACATTTTCCTTTTGCATTTACACGATGTTTTGATACCACTTGTAATCCAAAATGGCTTCCGCTGAGCTGAAACCTTTAACTAGGTTGAATGGGAAGCATAAGTCATAAGAGTTTAATCAATTCATAAAATAAATTGTACGCTTCGTTTACATCATTGCTTTGATAAATATCTTAAAAGGATAAGCTTTCCAGGCATTCTCTAAATTTGGTTAGATTTTCAATACTATAGTCACGTCTTTTGATAAACCAGTATCGCAAGCAGAAGTAATTTATTGTTATAGGATATTGCAACACTTGAGCAGTGTGGTCTGTAAATGTAAAATTTTGCTTTTACACCCACGGCAATTATGAATGATATTATCGATACACGTTCCACTTTGTAATCTAGTCGCATCCATGAATTCAATTTTAAAGTTATGACTCGACAAAAGATTAATAAATACATTAGTTGTCATGCAATTTTTTAAAACATCAATATTAAAATCACCACATTTTATAGTTTTCTTAGTTCTATATTTGCTAACCCTATCCAACAAAGTAAAACTAAGGCAGCATCAACCTCGTCTTGAGGCAACTTATTCCATATGTTTATGATTATGTTGCTTAGTGTATGATATCCTACGTTAGTGCATGAGTAAGTAATTGTATCTATATAAAGCAGAAAATTTCCATCTATATTATTCTTCAACAAAAGCGAATGTTCTTCCTGCATCGTATTTTATAAACACGTATCAAAAATACAGTAAAACGCAGAAATATTTTGTTCGTGCACCTGATACCTTATAAAGAATAAAGAAGTCTGAAATAAAACCCCTCTTCGAGCTACGAGAATATATATACCTTTCGAACGATATCGGAAAAGATGAAAAGAAAACAAGTTTTGACTTATCCGATTTCATAGCGAATCTACTCCTACTTTTAATAATTTGTATTCTCTTTGAAGTTGTTTTATAAAATAAAAATTATTAATACTGAAAAACTTAATTTATATTTCAACTTACCGTACAAAAGAGATGGGGCGCTGCGTCTACTTTAAATGATGCCAAAACCATGCTCAAATTCATGACACGCTTTCACGTATACATATGCATCTAAAAGAATTTACATCCAACAACATGGTTTTAGGTGCATGTGTGTTCCTCCAGCAGTGAACATTTACGTACATGAAACAAGAAGAATGTGTGTGTGACTGCGTGTCATGAAGTTGAGCATAGTTTTGGATTCATTTGAAATATTCGCAGCAAAGAAAGACGGAGATCTTTTTTGTTGATCTGAGGATTTATTTTCGGCACAGAATTTCGACGAAGCCCTTATCTTGCGATACTAAAGTTGTGAGTGTTTATAATAAATATTTCTTGAGAAGGTAGGTCAAAAAATACTAACGACGAGTTCAAGAGGGTAGTTCAGTATGTTTGAGTGCAGTGTGACATTAATTAACAGTGGTAGAGCCACGCGGCAGCTTTTGCTGTCGCACGGATGGGCCGGCGTGAAGTAGAGGTTTACCTCTGCGTTTCGCTTGGTGAGTGCAGGTGGCCGGAGGCCCTTTTTTACTGGAAATGAGGCATTCCATCTTAGTCCTCACGGGTGACAACGCATCTGCATTTTGATTCGCAAACGAGGATAGATGTAGATGTCTATGGGCCGCAGCAACCACTTACCATCAGGTGGACTGTGTGCTCGTTTGTCACCCTTATCCTATAAAAAAAACATTAATTTGTTCCAAGGTTTAGTTGCATCGGGACATTTGAGTGACTAGCTTCAATTTGTAAACTTAGGATTGTGAAAAGTGTAGCATTCGGTTACTGAACTTTTGTGATTTTGTGCGTTTAATCAAATAGTTAAAGGTGCAAGAAAACTAAAGTAATGCCTTTAACACCCGCTCAGGTTTCACAAACCGTAGTTTATCGACCAAGGGTTGACACAACATGAAGTAGGCATAGCACTTAATGTACCACGTTCTTTAATGCAGTATGCTATGAGACGATACAAAGAGATTTGCAGTGTGACGCTTTATAATTATTAATAATAAATAATAATTAAATTTATTATATCTACGACATTTAAAAATGTCATAGAAATTATAATTTAAACAATTAAAATGCAAATAATAAGTATAAAGTTCAAATATGTTCATTTGGAATTTTGAATATGATAGTATAGTTAACGCATCAATTGTCTCTAAAATTCTCTAAATTTATTAAAATTCTGTTTAAAGTATTCAAAATGTATTAAATCATATCAATACAAGTCGATTATATTGCAATAATAAAGATAAATAACATTTGTATACTACAATATTGCAGAAAAAAATGGATCAAAATTTTCTAAGTTGATGAAAGTGTTCTTGTAATAATCTGAAAATTTCTTAAGTTGATGAAAGTGTTCTTGTAATGTTCCCTTATATGTGGGCATTACCGGAGACGCCGTAATGTTGACTAAAAATATCCTTGACTGTGCCCGGGCCATCAGCACAATATCAGCAGGCTTATTTGCAAGAATAGTCCAGTCTGTGATAATGACCCGGTCCCAATAGAGCCCGGCGCGATCATTTTTGGGCACGGCTTCCGGCAAGTACTTATAATATGGCAGTTTCTGATCCACAAGACCGTATTTCAGAGCGAGCTCCTGGTGTAGAATTCTGGCTACTAGGTTGTGTCTGTGCAAATACTCAGAGTAAGAAAGCGCCGAACAAGCTGAGATGACATGCCTAAGTGAGTCACCGGGATGGTGACAATCTCGATAGATGTTGATGGCGCCATTCTTTAGGATGCATTTCCGATAAATGTTGGTATTAATAACTTGATCCTGTATCGCACAGAGGCTGCCGGAGACGCATACCCAAGGTTGTACATATATATGGGGTGGTCGGCTGACCGACTGCTAGTAGTAAGGTTGCACAATGACTAGTCCTACATTAGGGACTTATGATAGTAAGGTCTAACGAACCAAATCATTAATATAGAAGATCTCTATGATGCATAAGCATTATGATAGCAGAGTTATGACTTGAAGTCCCATATGAATAAGACATAAAATGGTATGGTCTATGAAATAAAGCAAATATGTGGAAGGTCTCAAATATGTAAAAGCATATTGAAAGAAATGGGACTTGAAAAGGATTATTATAGTGGCAAGTAGGTTGCTTCATAGCGTCTGAGACTGAGGTAAACTTGGACTCGCTAAACAATGTGTCCTAGATATATCATCTTAGTGCTGGTGATAAGCGGGTTTGTTGTAGCAATACGACTTGCCCGTGGACATCGCACACCCCTACCGTTTATGGGCTACGTCGTACGTCGTCGTCTATTTTTCGGATTAGGGTGAGTGTGTTTGGTAGTACTTTTAAGTGCAGCAAGCATACTCAACTCCATGTCTTAGTGCAATAGCGCTATGATACGTGGAGTTTTGGCTACTGACGTCTTAGTACCGTGCTACTATGACACGTTGGTGGTATTTTTAGTTAACAACATTATCAGTTTTGTTACCAAAGTCGATAGGGATCATGTGGGTGTATTGTGAGGGGCACCATCCGTATGATAGTTGCATTGATGCTTACTGCTACTTGCAGTATTGCGTCTTGTAATGGATCTGCGGGTGTGCTGCACCTGATTCGACGCATCTTGTGGTTCTGGTCGATGGAAGTATGCGGGTGGTGATGTCTGCTGGGACTGTATGGGGGACCTTGGGATGGTGTATGGTATGTGTATGATGGTGTAAGCCCGACGATAGTCGTATTGATGCTTGTTGCGTTCTGCAGCATTGCGTCTCTACGATGGTTGTTTGGCGGGTCGCTATTCTCAATGACACTCCCTGCGTCTTGGTTTGACTCACAACCTAAGTAGCTTTGCCCAAGTCGGGTCCCTTCATTGCTGGGCTGCAGACTGTCTGTTTTCCATGATGTTTTATATAACAACTTAATAATGTATCTCTATAAAGTTCCCACCTTTCAAAGATTGAAGGCAACTTGTTGGTGGGTGAAACAAACATGATCGAAAAATGCATATACTCAACGTCAGTGACACAAACCCTTTCTGATGGCGAATTATTACTATTATTTTATAACTGCCTATTGGCTATATCTGCCATTGTATTGGTTGGTGGAGCATATGTGTCGACCTCATGTGGGTGGTAGCTGGAGGGAGAATCTGAGGAGGCTCTCAAGGCTGACGAAGACGAAAGTCGCGCAACGTGGGACCCCATTCCTTTGAGGTGAGCGGTAGACTCATAACACGCTCTGCGCCCGATTGGCCGTGCTGACCAAGCAATTGGTGGTGATGCCTTACACTTAAATCACGTCTGCAGGAACGGCGGTCTGGCAGGTGGTGGCGCTCACGGAGGGCTTTTATGGCCAGTGTGCCTATTGTTGCCTAACCCGTGTGACATACATTCACTGTGGCTGGATTTGATCGTATTCTGTATGGCGTTTACACGCATTGACATGCGCGACTTCGGTCGATGTTTGTGCTTACGCACTATCAAGGGGCTAAGTCCTCTTTTACTGGTTCGCCAGTTTATTTTGCTGTGGACTGCGGTCCAGTTCCCAACTTAATGATCCCTTCGGGGGTAGCGCATTAAAATGGTTGGCGCTCACCGTGCACGGCGTGTGCGGAGCCGTGTGCCTCCTCCACATTCTTTTTTAAAATGTGGGAGAGCGAAGCCCTTGTATCTGGTATTTCATATAAATTTAGTGAGCCTTTTCCAAGTGGGAAGGGATTAATTAATAGGGAATTGATTGTTGTGAACCGGATACAAGTGGAATAGGGACAATTTATTGTTCTTAACTTTTTTGAGCTCTGTCTTCGTGAACAGGTTTCTTTAGCTTATAAGACGCTACCAACAGTTTTCGATTGCTCTCGTGAATATTCATTCTTCCAAGATACACCTAAAAGAACTAAGTTACTTTGCAAACACATCGTAAACAAGGGTCCCAACTAAGACAATCACGTCATAAATTTATTAAACGGCCTATATTTGAACCTTTAGAAAGATCAATGTATGATTAATATACTGGCCATGGAAAGGAGAATGGGATTTTTGGGCCTGAAGTTAACTAATTGATTTATACTTTAAAAAATGGGCTATATTTTTCTAAAGTTAAATACAAAAAACTAGCACATTTTACAATCTAGATTTCGAAAAAACAATAAAATAATAAATAAGCTAGAAAATCGATTGTATTGATGCAATCGATTTTATATTTATTCGGATCCAAAAAAATTAAATGATACAGTTGATATATTCATTTGGAAATAAAGTATATTATTATTCGCATAAGGAAAAAAGAAATAAAAATTTTAGGGAAATAAATCGATTACCATAAAGAATACACTAGTGAAATTCTCTTTTCTGTACACTACCTACCACTAGTAATTTCTATTTATTATATTATAACCTCCTTGTTTCTATTAGTTTGTTTGACAGTTCAAACTTCAAAACTATTCATTTAAAAAAAAGAAAAAGACCAATTTTCGATTTGATTTGAAACGAGTGCAATATAATCGATTCTCGATTAAATCCAGCATTTTATTATCTATTTTTAATTATTTATCTGTGTTAACTTGACAGATTAAATACATATCTACAAAATAATATGAAAAAATACCAAGTATCAACATGTCAACAAATAACAGTAACAACAATAATTCAATGGTATTTTAATTTTCGTTAAGCGTTTCAATATTTTATTTTATAGATAACCTCAGCTTTTCTTTGGTGATTTTATACTGATCCGCCTTTTATATCTTTAAGTAATTATAGTGAAAAATAACCTGTTACAGTGTTATTACAGTGAAAAATCGCCTGTTACAGTGTAGGTAATACAAAAAATCACTTTTATTTTTCTTCAATAACTCAGCTCCTAGATTGACAAATTTAGCCAGATTTTCAGGTATGAATTTTTTATATATAAGCTTTCAAATGGTCCGACTTTCATCTTGTTAACATCTGGGCCCAAAAATGTATGGAGATGTCTCCTTCTCCTTTGATATATTTATATATGTTATAGATATAGATTCCAAAAAAATACAAGTATAAGCATATAGAAGAGAGGGGGGGGGGGGGGTCTTTACAGCAGCTATACCCGCAGATCAGTTAGTGGAAGTGTAAGATCAGCCCGGATAACCGCTTCATTGTTTTAGAAATTTAACAAAATCGCTATTCCCGCAGTTGAAATTCGCCAGCGGCTCCAAATCACGAGGGGTGTTAATGTTAGCAAGCGTAGGGTTCTAATCCTAGTTGCATGGAGGAAGTGTATTTAACAGCCCGTAGACCAGCATGCACCCCAAAGTTTCTCAGGCACCACCAAGTTGCAAGAGACGCCAACTGATCTCAAGAGCAGTGGGCTAAAGTTTTGTTTACAGACGAGTATAGGATTGCATTAAGTGCACCAAACGGTCGAGAACAAGTATGAAGAAAAAGAGGAGAATGATTTCTACCTATTACCACTACACAAACAGTGACTTTTCACGAGGGCTTCATAATAGTAGACTAAAAGAATAAAAAATGAATGCCTCATTTTCAGTAAAACGGATCTCCGAGTGAGTGTAGATGAAGCACGAAGAAGAGTGCTGTAAAGCGACCGAAACGTCGAGAGTAAAAATTTGAAATTAAACACTTTAAATTCGTTTAATATATTGTGTAGTATTTGCGTAACTATAAGAAATCTATAAGGATTTACTCGCACTTACCTTAGACCAGGTGCGTCATCCAGCTGAGTCCCATCAGGTAGCTGCCATGCCAATTGTGGTGCGGGTGCTCCGTGCGCGGCGCACGAGACTCTTGCACCGGTACTGTTTGAGAACACCAGCCGAGATGGTGGCTCCATCAGGAACACTGGTCCGTGCTCCTGACCCTGTCCACCTAGGAACAAAGGGATGTATTATAAAATATTTTTACCATTCGTAATATTTAGCCTGTGATTTAATAAGTAGTCATCAATCGTGTCAACGTGTTCACGTGTTGGTGATTATAATGCCGATGGAAGGATTTGTGTAATAATAGCACTAAATGTATGTGTTACATATGATGGCAGTAACTAGTGGTAAAATTAAAAAAATTGTACAATCGACTTCAATATAAATTATTAATCATAACTCAAAAACTACTAGTCAAAAATTGATCAAACCACATGAAAAGCGCAAGCTTTCAAATAAAAAAGAATCATTGAAATCGGTTTACCGAAAAAAAGTTATGAGGTAACACATATAAAAATAAAAATAAACCTAGCAAGCTAACAGCGATCAGCTTTGTAGCGGTTTCTAATGGTTGCCATTGAGCAATCAGTTTCAAAATAGGAGGTTCAGATGCCTGGGTGATCAGTAATCGATTGCCGAAAACAGAATTTGAAAATTCGAAACCGTTCTCGAGATAATCGTGGGACAGACGGACAGACGGACGGACAGACGGACAGACGGACAGACATCGTGAAATCAATAAGTGACTTCTCAAGCTTCGCCACTTAATAAACATAGAGTCGAATTAAGTACCTCCTCCTTTTTTAAGTCGGTTTTTACGTGGTGGAGCCATGCTGCAGCTCTATTAATAGTATATTTGTAGCACGAATGGGTCGGCTCGGCCGGAGAAGGACCACGCTCTCACAGAATATAAGCGTAAAATAGCAGCTTAACGCTGCTGTGTTTCGTATGGTGAGTGTAGTGAACCGAAGACCCTTTTTTACTGGAAATGAGGCATTCCATCTTAGTCCTGACGGATGACCACGCATCTGCATTTTGATTTGTAATAGAATATATATGTAGATATCTATGGGCCGCAGCAACCACTTACCATCAGGTGGACTGTGTGCTCGTTTGTCACTCTTATCCTATAAAAAAGGAACCCATAACCTTATTTTATTTATACGTATCGTAAGAGGCTACCATGGGAAGTGCCCGGAAGATATTAAGGCTTCCTACATTTTACGTGGTAAAGCCATGCTGCAGCGACTCAACTGGAGAAGGAGCACGCTTTCATAGAATACCAGCGTTAAATAGCAGCTTAATGCTGCTGTGTTTTGTATAGTGAGTGTAGAGTACTGGAGACCCTTTTTACTAGGAACGTGGAATTCAATCTTAGACCTCAAGGATCACAACGTATCTGCATTTTGATTCTCTATCGATAATAGATGTAGAAGTCTATATGTCATAACATTCACTTACTATCAGGTGAACTGTGTTCACGTTTGTCACCCTCGTTTTATAAAAAAATTCATGCAATAGTTAATGACTATTAGAAAATTAATGACTGTTATAAACGTACAGCTATCAGCAATATGAAGTCGGTAACTGTATTATTATCTTAATTGACGCTCGTCTGTTATTTGGAGTAGTATATGTGGCCTGAATTAATTAAGACATTATAATCCAACGTCAACATCATGTTGTTATTAGTAATAACTAGGGTTAATAGGTAATAATAGTTACAGCTAGCCCACAAAGGCACAGAGTAGAATCGAATATTTGTATTCAATACAGATTACAATTAGCTCTTATTGAATGTCACTTTTTCTTTTACCACTGGTTCGGAAAAAAACTTACGTCCTGGAAAGAACCAGCAATAAATCCAGCGTGATTGTTTTCATCAAAGTAAAATTACACAACAATTTCTTCTACGCTTTTTTTTCCTATTTACGCAAATACTACAAATTAAATAAAACTATATTTATGGGTTTTATCGCATTTAATTTACTATTTTAATTCCCGATTTAATATTTTAATTTCGGATGCTTTACAGTAACAGACGACCACGGGGAAGACCTTCAGTTTTTTAATATATTTTTGGTTCGATCTACGCGGAATTATCTTACAGTATCTTGAATTCTTGCAGTGATATGCTTGGGTTTGGATTTAATTTTGTTAATCATAAGATCCCAAGCAGATGGCAGCACCCATCCATGTTCTCTATTGAATTTAGGATGCTATTTTCATTTCAATAGCCTCAGGTATCATCCTTGGAGGGAATCGGTGTTCTTTTGCGAGTATTTGTGGTCTATCAAATCTGAAGTAATGGCGGAGACGATCTTGAACATGTTCACAGACTACAGACTTCCCAGAGAGTATGAGCTTCACGTCAGTTATATGTTCTTTCACACGGGTTTTAATAGATCTTTTTGTTTGTCCTATGTAAGAGAGACCACATTACACTGTACACTCCTGCATCTTGCAGAGGGATATTACACTCACACACTCCCAGCCTCTAATTACACTGGCTCTGCATATCCTTCAGATCGTAACGCAATAGTGCAACACCATTTAGCGGCAGAAATAGGTCAGAATGTGGTACCCAGACGGATTCCTAGACAGAATAATAGTCCTACCACCTAGTTTCATATTACTATTAAAATGCATGTCATGTCATTTTAATCTTCTTCTTACAACATTTTAACCGACTTTATAGGATTATATAGGATATTTATATAGGAAGTTCGCAATTCGAGTGCGATATCTTCGCAGATTGTGAACAAATTTTGTTGATTCTTTATTTATTAGATTGATTATAATTCAAGGGTGGTCAAATTTTGGAGAAAAAATTTCACCTATCAGGAATACAAATAAATAACTTCTTTTATAAAAATTTGAAGTTGACTTTTTGTTAAAAGTTTTAATTATTACTATATTTTGCAGTGTGCTAATAATCGCAATTAGGCGATGAAAAACGTCGATTATTTTTGTCTTTAATTATAATTCAATTTACATCTTTCAAATTTTAAATTGTATAATAATAGGATATTATTATGTTATATTTAGTGGACAGCTTGATGGATTTTATTATGAGATGTCGATAGATTCGTCTTGTAATAAAAGTGACATGGGGTGTAGGCATACATATTTGAATTTACTTCCTTTCAGCAGATTTTCTACGCACGTTTTTTAAAACACTGATTCAACGATTGGGCGTCTTTTCATTTGTTACCTGTACAAATTAAACAAAATTCTTGAAATTCCGTAGGATTTTTAAGATACTTAAAGAGTTATACTTAATATACATGTCTCTGAGTTACTTTAAAAGAACACATTGTATCTTTAATTTTCTTTGTGCAAAGTTAAAAGCTCCTCGGAACACTTTCAAACAAAGAAGTAGACAACTTTTTACAATTTACTCGGGCGAGGGCGAGTCGTAAATTAAAAGAAGATAACAGAAGCTTGTTTTTATTGCTTAAATTTTATAACGTGCATTGGTGCAAAGTAGTCAATTTTTTAGTTTTAGCAGGATACATTTCGCAGAGTACGCGCAGGAATTGCATGACCTAATTCCTCCTTCTTCATTCCATCGTCCGACTGACATGCTGCTTCGTCGTTCATAATGCGCAACAGCAAAGAAGTGAAATAAACTGCCAGCATTTTTCTTTCTATCCGATTATAAAATGAATGTATTCAAAGCAAGAATGAATAGCTAGATATCCATCTTCAGCTGTATTACCACAGCCTAAGAAGAATATGCAGTCAGTCATTACGTTTGATATTGTCGGAAAAGCCGACATTTTAATTCACGTTACAAATTAATGTGTATGTTTAAACTGATGAAATGAATTTCTTATCTTTAAATGAGGAAGACCCTGCAGTTTTTTACCACACATGTAGTGTGAACCATTTTATTTATTTACGTGGTAGAGTTACGTTGCAGCTATATTAGTAGTAGGTATAGTTTTGCACCATTGGGTCGGCTCAACCGTGGAAGGACCACGCTCTCACAGAATACCATTGTAAAATAACAGGTTAACGCTGCTGTGTTTCGTATGGTGAATGTAGAGAACTGGAGACACTTTTTTCTGGAAACGAGTTATTACATCTTAGTCCTCACGGGTGACAACGAATCTGCATTTTGATTCGTAATCGAGAATAGATGTAGATGGCTATGGGCCGCAGCAACGTGTGCTCGTTTGTCACCCTTGTTCTAAAAAAAAATCCGTGATAGGATAACCCTAGCCTGTGGTCTAGGGGACACTTTCCGGTGTTCAGCCTGCGTTTCACTCTGCACCGCGCGGCACCGCACCGCACCCCACGTTGCCCTGATGACGCCTTCGATGGCTGACTGTTAGTAGTAGTTAGACTGGGGTATTACCATTAACTATAATGCTATACTACTATGTACTATAGTGCTTAGCTATTATCCTACCCTATGGGGTAGAATAATAGCTAAGCACTGGCTTATAACAGTAGAAAATAATAGACTAAAAAATACCATTTGTTTCATTTCTTCAATTCAGCCGTTGTTCGAGTTCACAATTAATGCAAAGTGTGACTGACTATTCAAGCAATGGAAACAAGCCAGGAGATTGGCAGCAGGGGAAAACGCTACTTTCCTTTTGCCAACCCGCCTGCCAAGCATGGCAATCATGGTAAATATCTATAATGAGGCAATATAAGGGGAGGCCTATGTTCAGCAGTAAACTTCTATAGACTCTGTTGCGTGGATGAATGGAGATATACAAGTATACTGCTGTTCAGTATCAATCTTTTTTTTTGTAGAATAAGGGTGACAAACGAGCACACAGTCCACCTGATGGTAAGTGGATGCTGTGGCCCATAGACATTTTTTATAGGATAAGGGTGACAAACGTGCACACAGTCCACCTGATGGTAAGTAGTTGCTGCAACCCATTGACATCTACATCTATCCTCGTTTGCGAATCAAAATGCAGATGTGTTGTCACCCGTGAGGACTAAGATGGAATGCCTCATTTCCAGTAAAAAGGGCCTCCGGCCACCTGTACTCACCAAGCGAAACGCAAAGGTAAACCTCTACTTCACGCTGGTATTCTGTGAGGTCGTGGTACCACCCCGGTTCGAGCCGGCCCATCCGTGCGACAGCAAAAGCTGCCGCGTGGCTCTACCACTGTTAACTGAAGCTGACAAGATCGAAAACGTGTAGTGGCGGTGAAAGAATATCCACTACCTCTTATCGTCCCGTGTCGTAAGAGGCCACAGAGGGACACTGAAATAGAAGGTAGAAAGCAGCATCTTCCTGATAAGACCTTAATAAAAACATCTGTCAATCGTGGCAACTATGGAAAAATCCTCCCTATGGCTTCATATGGAGGATTTATAAGAGATACATGGAAGACAGCTTTGGTGCACCCGATCCCTAAAAAAGGCGACCGCTCAGACCCGTCCAACTACAGGCCTATCGCCATCACCTCCTTGTTCTCCAAAATAATGAAGCCGTTATAAACTGCCAGCTCATGAGGTACCTTGAGGATCACCAGCTGATTAGTGACCGCCAGTACGGTTTTCATCGGGGTCGATCAGCTGGTGATCTTCTAGTCTACTTAACTCATAGATGGGCGGAGGCAGTAGAGTCCAAGGGGGAGGCATTAGCCGTTAGTTTGGACGTAGCGAAGGCCTTTGATCGAGTCTGGCACAAAGCGCTTCTTTCTAAGCTTCCTGCCTATGGGCTTTTGAGAAATTGTGCAAATGGATCACCAGTTTACTTGCTGACCGGAGCATCAAGGTCGTAGTAGACGGTGAATGCTCTGATCTCAAGCCTATCAACGCTGGTGTTCCACAAGGCTGCGTGCTATCACCAACGCTGTTTCTCCTGCATATCAATGATATGTTGCTAACTGGTAGCATCCATTGCTATGCGGACGACAGCACTGGTGATGCCTTATATACCGGCCGTGCCAATATTTCTCGGGAAAATGTCGCCGAGTACCGGAACAAACTTGTGTCTGAAGTCGAGTCTTTGCTTAACAAAGTCTCGGATTGGGGCCGACTAAATCTAGTCCAGTTTAATCCCCAGAAGACACAAGTTTGCGCGTTTACCACTAAAAAGAACCCCTTTGTCGTATCTCCTCAGTTTCAAGGCACTCCCCTTGCTGCCTCAGCCAGCATCGGAATCCTTGGCGTCGACATATCGAAAAGTGTGCAGTTTCGTGGTCACTTGGAAGGGAAGGCCAAATTGGCCTCTAAAAAGCTTGGCGTGCTCAGCACAGCGAGACAGTATTTCATGCCGGCACATCGCTTGCAACTTTACAAAGCGCAAGTTCGGCCCCACATGGAATACTGTTCTCATCTCTGGGCCGGGGCACCCTAGTGCCAGCTCCTTCCACTTGACCGCATTCAGCGCAGAGCGGTTCGAATCGTCGACGACCGAGTTCTTTCTGATCGGCTCGATACACTGGCACTGCGTAGAGATGTTGCATCTCTTTGCGTATTTTATCGCATCTATCACGGGGAGTGCTCTGAGGAATTGTTCGGACTAATTCCAGCCGCTCAATTTCACCATCGCACATCGCGTCAAAACTCGCGTTACCATCCATACCATCTGGATGATTGGCGGTCCACCACTGTGCGATTTAGAAGAAGTTTTCTCCCTCGCACGACTTCCTTGTGGAATCAATTACCACCAGCGAATTTTCCAGACCGATACGACTTAGGAACCTTCAAGAAAAAAGTTTACACCTTTCTAAAAGGCCGGCAACGCTTCTGCAATTCCCCTGGTGTTGCGGTTGTTCATGGGCGGCGGTAGTCACTTACCATCAGGTGAGCCGCATGCTCATTTGCCCCCTATTCCATAAAAAAATTTATAGGAGATGTCTATGTTCAATAATGGAATTTTATGGTCTATAATAGACGGATGGACAGATAGATGGATGATAAGATCAAACCGGAGTTGCTTGCGTACTCTGAAATTTACGCCGAGCACTAAAGCTCTACGAAATATTTTTTCTAAGTTGCGTTGCGTTACGTTATAAATTACCTCTCCTACGCAACGCTCACATGCACACGGTCCTCCTAAGTACAAATGAAATAAGATTTGGCGATATATCCATTTGTTAAAATTTGCTGTCATCTCTATTGTATGTATGTATGTAAAATACCACACCAAAGTCCCAATTTCAACACCATTATGTGGCGATGAAAGAGAAACCGTCATCCAATCTCATCCATAGGCTGAAGCTAGAGAGTCGAGTGAAATATTAAAATACTCTCGTGCCTCATTACATTAAATAATCCCGATCGAAATATGTATTAAGATTAATAATTAATTGATGTCTGAACGTAGACGCATTCTTGAGATGAACTCGTAATGTAAGGTTATAGAAATAAAATTGAAATGTTTGTCTGTAATATCGAAATGACTGTCTTATATTGAGCTCAGGAAGTTATTAGCATGTCATTTAGTCTTGAGTAACCATTTTAAAAAATATTATCTGCCTGTCTGTCCGGGATAATCTTCGAAATGGGTCAACTGATTATAATGAAATCCGTTTTCGAAAAAAGAACACGAAAAGGAGACAGTCGTTTTTGGGCCCACTAGAAATTTTAATGAATGTTAATGTTATTACACACAAAAAAAGATACCAATTTAATATAGTAAATGGCCTACAAATTTTATGAAAATCTAAACTAAATCAAGAAATCTAAAAAAAGAGTTATTTTGATATTTATGTTCATTTCATTGGTTCAGATAAAGTAATATTAAAAACAATTGTAATAGATATGTGCCAACTCGGAAGAAACTCGACTCGAATTAACTTGAGTTGAATTTAATGTAATCGAATATTACTCGAGTTACGCAACTCGATTTGGCGGCACGAAGCTGTGTCAGTTTGTTACAAATTATTTTTATATTTGTTCTTCCATCCAAGATAATTATTATTATTACTTAATTTAATAGATAGTTATATATTATTGGTTTGCGTATAGACAATTTTCATAAAATAATATCACTCTAACTTTATGACGTAGCGTAAAGTTAACGTTATTAATAATTTAACTATCACGAATTATACTTATTCAGCTTATTGACATTTTATTATACATCAATAAATTGCTCGAATTAGTAAGTCGAGTTCATCACTAAATTGTAGACAGACACTGCATTGACCGTAAGATAAAAATGTGACTCGAGTAGTATTTTGTGACTCAAGACACTCGGGTTTTATCATGTCACTCTAATTGTACTCGAGTTTTTGAGTTATTCGAGTAATCTTTTTACAGTCCCTGCATCGATTGAAGTTTATCACTCGAGTCGAGAATAGGGATTGCCTTAGTTAAAGCATTTTTAAGTACCTTTGCTAAATAAGTAATATGTGGCAATATGAAATAAAATAAAAATATTTATTATTTATTTATTTAAAGTATTTCCATGTTTTTATTTACTACACATATATGTAGTATTTCAAAATCTATAAGCTGCTTTTCGCATATCTTACAAATCCATTCCATTTTTTAAATAATGCCACACTGACGATTTTTTTTTGTTGCGTCATTGTTATCACTGATACTTTAAACAAACAAGTATGTTTAAATCATCTTTTATGTTATGCACTACTTATACGAAGTAACCAAAAATAAACAACAATGATAGCACAATCACGATATTATAAAATTATAAATCAAACTAAGTTCATATTTGTTTACAACATGCCAAGATGCAAGTTTGAATTTCGATGTAACCAGTGACTTTACCCGCGGCGCCTTATACTATGAATTAGTTGATTAGATGATAGAATTAGTGGATTAGAGAACTGACATCTATCAAGTGCTCTTCGAATCCATATGTTGCGTCGAGTTGACTCGGTAACTCGAATGCAAGCGTGACTCGAGTAAAATTTATTTTCACTAGAGTACCGAGTTACACAAATTCGCTCGATTGCATTGAGTGAAAACAGAGTTCGAGTTACATCACTACTGTAAAAATATAGCCTGTGATGATCAATGGTTTATATATACGTTAAAATAATTTTAGGTGGCAAAACTAGTCAATAGCAAAAAAGTTTATACTTGTTTATTTACAAGACAATAAAATAAATATTATCTCATCGATGCACAAGTGTTTAACATAATATGGAGACTTAAAAAAATGACAAACACAGGTCACGACGAAGTATTAAAGTTTTATGTTATTAGTAAAATGTAAATTAAATAATAGACAGAATAAATACATGAGAAGTTTTTGTGTTTGTTAAAAGAAAATTAGAATCAATGGGTCTTTTAAGGAAGCTTCTCTATTTGATGTGGCTTCATCGGCTATGAAGAGCGATTCATTTAACTGCATTTAGGATATTTTTAACAGTGGTAGAGCCACGCGGCAGCTTTTGCTGTCGCACGGATGGGCCGGCTCGAACCGGGGTGGTACCACGACCTCACAGAATACCAGCGAAAGAAGTAGAGGTTTACTTCTGCGTTTCGCTTGGTGAGTGCAGGTGGCCGGAGGCCCTTTTTACTGGAAATGAGGCATTCCATCTTAGTCCTCACGGGTGACAACGTATCTGCATTTTGATTTGTAATAGAGGATAGATGTAGATGTCTATGGGCCGCAGCAACCACTTACCATCAGGTGGACTGTGTGCTCGTTTGTCACCCTTATCCTATAAAAAAAAAATAAAAAAAAACCTTATGTATTCAGCAAGTTGCTCCATAAACTTGACAATACCAAATGCCATCAAACATGGATCCTGAATTTATGCCAGCCACAGTAGATAGACAGTATAGATAGTACATATATTTTTGTGTAAATAAGCAGTAATTACTTATACTAGAAGCAAGTATACAGTTTGCATAAGTATTGTAACTTAGTTAAGCCAATTTACTCGTGTAATGGTTATATCTTAATCTTAATTCTGCAAAAAGGAATATTATTTTGTAATCTACTATCAGATAGTTAATATAAAAATATTATCTTTTCCCTCTATATGAAGCCACTGATAATAAGAAGTCAGACAACTTATACATAGTTAAATATTGTTGATGTAAATCCATAATTACTACTTGTGTATTTGTTCTTCTGGAGCTGATTAATGGTGTATATTTTATAATAATTTCTTATTTATTTAACATACAGGCAGAGAACAAAATACTGACAGAAATATGGATTTGTAGTTTATTGACATTGAACTATAGTATATGCATAGTCTTATCTCATATCTCTTATTACTGAAAATGTCCTGATTTCAAACAATATCATATGTGGATGTGTTTTTTTTTTTGCTTTATTTTGTTCGAAATGTAAATCAATGCAAACATAAATATAGACCTCACATGCTATTAAGATTGCAATAAATATACAAAAAATAATCTAAATAATATTTATTAACTTTTTCAGGTAGATGGCTTAGAATAAATGTGTATGTTGTCTTGTAGTCTTAAATCTTGCAGAGCTACTCGTAGGCAGCGACAAAAAAGTATATGGATATTGAATACAACTATAGTATATAGTCTTATATCATATCTCATAACATTAAAATTATCCTTGTTGTGTTATTATCAAGTTATTTTGAAATAATAATGATTGACAATAATTACATTATAAAATACAATTAAATAAAAATTAAATATAACAATTTTATTTATTTATTTAAGCTTTCATGGACAAAGTTGTACATATGGCGGACTTAATGCCATAGGGCATTCTCTCCCAGTCAACCATTAAGCTAAACAGAGATATACAAAACAAGACTCGGTGCAGCAGTAATCAATATAGAAAGCGCTAAAAGCAAAAAAAAAAATTGTAAGTGTAAAATTAAATTATACATGTGTTTTTCTTATACTTACACAACCAGTTTAAAACATCTTAGTTCATATTTATATGTGTAATAATATAACATAGATAAGCATGATATTACCTAGTCATTTTGGCTTTAGTGGTATTTGGGGTATGATAGCTAATCAATTAATATATTTTAAAACAAACTGCATCTTTGCTGATTCAACCAAAACATATTAAAGTCTTGACACCGCACCTGTCTGTCTGTTCTACTATTAATAGACTGCTTTGGAAATAATTACAACAATAAATGCAGTGGCATTAACTTTATGTTTTAGCCTTATACAAACAGTTTAAAACATCTTTCTTACTATATAGCATGTAAAGGTAATATTATATTTTTTTCTATAGGAAAAGGGTGACAAACGAGCACACAGTCCACCTGATGGTAAGTGGTTGCTGCGGCCCATAGACATCTAAATCTATCCTCTATTACAAATCAAAATGTAAATGCGTTGTCACCCGTGAGGACTAAGATGGAATGCCTCATTTTCAGTTAAAAGGGCCTCCGGCCACCTGCACTCACCAAGCGAAACGCAGAGGTAAATCTCTACTTCACGCTGGTTTTCTGTGAGGTCGTGGTACCACCCCGGTTCGAGCCGGCCCATCCGTGCGACAGCAAAAGCTGCCGCGTGGCTCTACCACTAATAAAAATAAATGGACATATTATCCGTTATTCATCTCATCTTTAATCATATTTCTTTAATGGTGCTTGTGATGCATATTCTCTAATCAATTAATACGTATATAAAAGTCCCCACACTACGTTTGTTTGTCTGTGCACTACGGGTCGTTAGTAGTTACTTATATTACTTAGTATGTTTCTCTGAAAAAAAACGAAAATTTAAATAACAGTAACAAACAACGGGGGTCAATTCAAAACTGTCAAAATCTAATTAATGGCACCGGGTTGATTGTCTGTGTAGAATACAAAGACTCGCGAACAATCACTTTATTTTAATGGACTTTTTGAAGAAAAAATAAAATCATTGTTACCACGCTTGACAGGTTCTTTTACAGAAGAGAAGGCAAACGAGCATCGAGCAGTTCACCTGATGGTAAGTGGCTAGCGCCGCCCATAAACAACTACAACA
The DNA here is from genome assembly GCA_033319125.1 of Parnassius glacialis. Taxonomy (NCBI): domain Eukaryota; kingdom Metazoa; phylum Arthropoda; class Insecta; order Lepidoptera; family Papilionidae; genus Parnassius; species Parnassius glacialis. Next base: position 1,615,849 of record JAVANC010000013.1, on the reverse strand, counting down.
CAAGGGGCATTGCAGTTGTGTTTCCAGCCTTATAGAAAGGACTAATGAAATTATTATTATGTTAGGAGATTTTAATGGACGGGTTGGGGTGAAGAGGTCTGGTTATGAAAGGATATTAGGAGCGTTTGGCGATGAAAGAATAAATGAGAATGGTGAAGACCTCCTCACCATATATGTGGAAAAGAACCTTTTTGTGGCGAACACTTTCTTTCGCCATAAGAGGATTCACATGTATACATGGAAAAGAGGGGATGATAGAAGCATGATATATTTCATAATTTTGGATGAAAGAATGAGGAGCGCAGTGGTAGATACAAGGGTTTACCGGGGGTCCAACGTAGGGACGGATCATTACTTGGTCTAATGCCGAATTAATGGTCTATTCAAGCGTTAGTGGCATCGGACATCTGTGTCTATCACTGCGTTACAGCGTATAAGAATAGAGAGGTTACAAGATGAAGGTGTGAAAGAGAAGTATAAATGCAGACTGAGGGAAAATATAAGTGTGTTGAATGAGTTTTGTATGAATGATTTAGACTTGAAGAATGTATGGAATAATGTTAAGAAAGTTTTGGTGGATACAGCCACTGAAGTATGTGGTGTAAGTAAGAGAACGAATGAAAGGAAAAGTAATACATTGTGGTGGGATGATGAGGTACGGATGGAAGTTGAAGCAAAGAAGAGAGTATGGCTAGATTAACTAGCAACCAAAGCTGGTAATTCTGGCGGTATGAATGATGAGATTGAAAGAAAAAAGGCAGATTTTAGACGTATAGATAAGAGAGTAAAAGAAGTTGTTGAAAGGAAAAAGCAAGAAAGGATAGATAAGAATGACAGAAGAATATCTGATAACTTCCAGGCAAATATTAAAATGTTCTGGAACCTCGTAAGAACTGCCAGGGGAAATTCAAAACAGCCTATAATGAATGCTATACGAGACGAGAATTGCTGCATGCTGAATTATGAAATTTCGAATTTAAAGAGATGGAAGGAAAACTTTGAAAGCGTATTTAAGAGTGAAGAGTCGTCTGAAGTAAGTGAAATAGAAATTCCGGAAGAAGTGGAGAGAGGTAGGGAGATAAGTGTAGATGAAATAATGAAAGCAATGAAAAGCATAAAAGCAGGTAAGGCAGCCGGATATGATAGAGCATCACTCAAAATGCTAAGGGCTGGAGAGGGTATAGTTGCAGACCTGCTGAACACCTTATTTAATTTATGTTGAGAACTGAAGCGGGTACCGGAAGACAAGTGCAAAGCCGTTTTAGTCCCAATATATAAGGGAAAGGGGTCGCAGCAGGACTGTAAAAACTACCGTGGTATCAGCTTGCTTAGCATCGTGGGTAAACTGTATGCTAAGGTGTTAATTGAAAGAGTTATGGAAGAAACTGATGGAAATATTTGGGATGTGCAAGCTGGATTTAGAAAGGGGATGGGGTGTACGGATCAAGTCTTTTCCATGCGCATGATTGCGGAGAAATTTTTGGCCAAAAACCAGAAAGTTTTTTGTGCGTTCATGGACTTGGAAAAGGCTTATGACAGAGTGGACAGGAACGTGTTATGGCAAACACTGACCTCATTTGGGTTGAGCGCTGGTCTGATACAGGCATTAAAGTCTCTTTATAGGGACTCTAGTGCTTGTGTCAGGATCAAAGGGGCCTACTCGGACTGGTTTGGCATTCAAAAAGGTGTCAGGCAGGGTTGTGTAGCTTCCCCGTTGCTGTTTAACCTATTTATGGACAGTTGTTTGCAAACTTTGAAAGTTGAAGAATGTGGGTTGAGAATGGGTGAGTTAACTGTCAAATGCCTTTTGTATGCTGATGATCAAGTCATATTTGCATCGTCGGCGGCCGAGTTGCAAATAATGGTTCTTTTAATGAACTGGTCATTAAAAGAAGGGGGTATGAAAATGAACGCAAGTAAGACGAAAGTGATGGTTTTTGAAAGAGAAGAAAGTAAAACGTTATGTGAAATAAGAACAGAAGGGGAGTTGATTGAGCAAGTGGATGAGTTTTTATATTTGGGATGTTTATTTAGCAGGGATGGTAGATATGACAAGGATATAGAACGACGAGTGAACGCAGGGAATAGAGTTAGGGCTCTACACGCTATTATGAAGAGACAGAATGTGTCAAAGAAGGCACGTATGGCAATTCATAATGGTGTGTTAATCCCTACTTTAATGTATGGTAGTGAAAGTTGGGTATGGCAGAAGAAGCATGAGAGTAGAATAAAGGCTGTAGAAATGCGGTCATTACGAAGTATGCTAGGGCTGAATCTGAATGAAAGTGTGATAAGAGAAAAGTGGGGTTTGCAAGATGACGTTGTGACTAGGATTAAAAAAAGAATGTTTCGGTGGTTTGGTCACGTAGAAAGAATGAACGAGAAAAGAGTGACAAAGCAAATTTATGTTTCAGAAGTGAACGGCAAAGTCGGGAAGGGACGCCCTAGACGAAGATTTATCGACCAAATCGGCGATACATTGAAAATGGGACAGATTAGGAGTACCCTTAACCGACGAGCGTGTATGCGTAAATATGTGTATATGATGTAAAGGAGGCGAGAGAAGTGTGTCTGGATCGCGCCAAATGGAAGTCCTTAGTCTCTGCCAACCCCTCTGGTTGATGCGTGAGTGTTTGTTGTTTTATGTTATGGTCAATAATATGCGCTTTTTACAAATATTAATTTAGGCTACTGCGCCGTTTGGTATTCCTTACTAATATACATAACACATGAAATGAAAAAAAATTTAAATACACGTAAAAGTAATTTAACCATACGAGTTCTTATCTGTCTCTAAATAAAAAAAAGATATAAGAGAATGCCTATGTCTAGCAGTGCCACCTTATTTAGCTAGTTGAATGAAACTAATTTTTACGGATTTTAACGCGTTTAATTTAACTTTTTAAATCGCGAAGTTTCGGGTGCTTTACAGCACCCATGGTCACGGGTGGGACTGAGGTGTTTGGCGTCGCGATGTCATAGTTAGCCCGGCTACCTTCAGTTTTTGAATATTCATGTATGCGTAAATATATGGATGTAAAGGAGGCGAGAGAAGTGTGTCTGGATCGCGCCAAATGGAAGTCCGTAGTCTCTGCCTACCCCTCTGGGTGACAGGCGGAGTGTTTGTATTGTATTGTATTTTGGAAAGGACTAAGCTCTTTTATTGAAGGTCCCTAAGTCGTATTTGTCCGAAAAAGTAGCCAAACGAACGAAAACACGATTCCATAAAGAGTTCGTATGAGGAAGAGAACTCCTAGTGAAACGCATAGCGGTGGACCGCCAAGCATCCAGATGGAATGGATTGTATCGCGAGTTTTGTCGCAATGTGTGTTGGTGAAATTTGGCGGCTGGAATTAATCCGAGCACGAACTACGACTTGGCAACTGCAGTTTTTTTTAAATTATTAATTTGCTGTCACAAAGATGCTACCGTCCATCTTTTAGTTTAGTTTCCCTCTGTCGCTTCTTACAATACTCACGGGATGATATGGGGTAGTGGATACGTTTACACTGCCAATAAATAATCACTACAAGTATTAGTTACTGTAAATAATTTCAAAAACTTATGTAAGCTTATGTTAATAATAATATTATGGTTAATGTGATAGTCTGTATGAGATATAACGTAGTAAGTACGGAACTTGAAAACGAGATTGTACAACCATTGCGTGTTGCGAGTGATGACTTATGGATTTGAGACGTGGTCCTTTATTGCGGTCCGTATAGAAAGCACAAGGTCACTCAGCGAGCTATGTTTGAGAGGGCTATGCTCGGGATTTATCTGCGTGATAAACTCAGGAATGAGTAGGTCCGCAGTAGAAACAGCGTGACCGACAAAGCCCAACAGATTAGTAAGCTGAAATGGCAATGGGCCGGCCATATAACTCGAAGAACTGACAACTGATAGGGAAAGAAGGTTCTCGTACCGCTACATAGATGTAGTGTAAGTGTAGTGAGTAAAAGATGGAGTGACGACCTAGTAAGACATGCAGGAAGGCGATGAATGAAGGTGGCTGAGGACAGTGCTTTGTGGCATTCCTGGGGGAGGTCTATGTACGGCAGTGGACTTATGTAGGACTGTAAAGATGATGATGATGATGAGATAAATAAATAGTACTACAATATCGTGCTAGCTGGCGCATCTTTGTGCCATTTTATTTCATCATTTTAATAAGGCCAACAGCGCATCCGCATTTCTCATGGTGTTGCTAGTGTTTATGGGCGCTAGTCGACACCATCAGATGAGCCGCATGCTCGTTCGACCTTTCTTATACATTATAAAAAAGTGGTGTCCATTGTATATAGCATTAACTATTCCATATTATTTTCAACCATGTGCATTTATTTTTTAATTTAAAAAGCTTAACTACATTTACTTACAGATACAAAGGTTGAACTTAAAACCATGAGGCATTATCTGCCAGTCAACCCTGGATGCAAATGGATAAACCCTGGATGAAAGACAATTGCTGGCTGGTGCGAAATGTCTTATATAATTTACATATATATATATATATCTTTATATATAAAAAGTACGTGTCACGTTGTTTGTCCGCGATGGACTCCTAAACTACTGAACTGATTTCAATGAAATTTTTGGTCAATGTGCAGTTTGGTCCAACTTAAAAGATAGGATAGCTTACATCTCAATTTATAGTCGCAATTCAATATTATTTTATTGAAAATTATTTGTCTATTATTTGACAGTCACAATTATCTGTTGGAGCTACCAAACGATTCTGTCAGATGACGAAATCTGTTGACTGGATTGAGTAAATATTTAATAGATGGCGCTATGTTAAAAATACAAACGTTTAATAAAAACTACAATTTAGTAGTATAACCACCACGTGTTGCTGTAAGTATTCAACAAATAGAACCGATTTCAAAAAAAATTTGCAGACTGTGTGCAGTTTGGTCCAACTTGAGAGATAGGATAGTTTTTATCCCGAAAAGTGACCCTCAATTTTTTTATTGCTAGTTTCAGGACTTCTTTTGGGAAAGCAAATGTTTATTCGGAAAGGGCAGAACAACGTCTGCCTGGTCAGCTAGTATATATATATATATATATATATATATATATATATATATATATATATATATATATATATAGTATATGCATACATATACTATGATAAATACAGGCATATAAAGAGCAAGCAACATTTTAGGTCTATATTCGTTTATTATTTGTTAATTAGTAAAATGCGATGCCGTAATTTCAGTCCAAGGAAGAGGGGACAACTTCCGTATGTTAGTCTTTTTTAAAAGTAAAAGATAAAAAAACGAACGCACAGTCTACCTGACGATAAGTAGATACTGTCGCCCATAAACATATATACATCTATCCTCGATTAAGAATTAAAATACTGATGCGTTATCCCTACAGACCAAGATAGACTACGTCGTTTCCTGAAAAGGGTATTCGGTTCTTTACACCCACCATACGAAACATTGCAGAATTAAGTTGCTATATTACGCCAGTATGCTGAGAGAGAGTGGTTTTTCCCCAGTCGAGCCGATCCATTCGTGCTACAACCGTAATTTAGCTGCAGCGTGACTCTCACCAACCTGGACGAATCTGTCAAGTCGTATAAAGTGTCTGTGTATATAGCAAAGACGTTTGGAAAATTCTATAGCGTGATTCAGGCTTTAGTTGTTTTCAGTTACCAATATTATGTTCGTCGTGTCGATTTTGTCACCACGCGCGGGCATAAAATATTATTATATTTGTCTTTAAAATTTATTACTACAAGTAGTGTGCGTTAGTAACGAAGTGATAAAAAGAGTTGACGTATAGTCACAGTTTACACGTGATCGGAGCTTGTAATTCAAAATGCGCATACATTTCAAGGCGTCTGTCTGACTGAAACACTAACCGCATTAAATCAGTTTGCTTTACTATAATTTGATAAATGCGGTTGAACTGACTATCAAAAAGAGGAGTATCACACAAAGCATGTAGCAGTAATGTAGTACTAATATAGACTGCATAAGGGAATGTATTCTAGATTAAATTAACATTATAAAACGAAGCGAATTTTTATTTCTGTCCTTCTAATATAGAATAGAATAGAATAGAATAATTTTTTATTCAATATAGATCACATGTGTAATTCTTATTGAAAGTCATTTTTTACTTTACCACTGGTTCGAAAAAAAAACCTCTGTCCTGGGAAGAACCAGCAAGAAACCCAGCGGGACTTTTTTTTAAAGCAAATTTTACAATAATGGTTGTACTAACTATATAAGTACAAAATTTATTTTAGAAACAGCTTGGAAGCGATCACCTCATTCCCAGGGGTTATTATCAACCATGTATTCATTTATACTATAATAACCCTTTTTATACAGTTTCAACTTAACAAAACATTTAAACTTGCTAATGGAGAGAGCCTGTACACTTTCCGGGACCTTGTTGTAATAGCGTATACATTGCCCCAAGAATGAATTACTGACTCTGTGGAGTCGAGAAACTGGTATCACTAGCTTGTGTTTGTTCCTAGTGTTTACAGAATGCACATCACTTTTTTTACTAAAACTACCTTTGTTTTTGTGAACATACATTAAATTTTCGTAAATATACTGAGAGGCCAAAGTTAATATATTTATTTCTCTAAATTTATCTCAAAGTGACTCTCTCAGTTTTAGGCTGTAAATAGCTCTAATGGCCCTCTTCTGTAAAACAAAAATAGTTTCTGAATCAGCCGCATTTCCCCATAGCAAAATCCCATAAGACATTATGCTATGGAAATAACTGAAATAAACTAATCTAGCTGTCTCGACACTAGTGAGACCTCTAATCTTTTTTACAGCATATGCTGCAGAACTTAGTCTGCTTGCTAGTTTGGATATATGGGGGCCCCACTGAAGCTTTGCGTCGAGAGTGATGCCAAGAAAAACAGTGGATTCAACAGGGCTCAGTTCTTTCCCATTTAAAAACACATTGGTACTCAGATTTCTAACTTTCGTTGTTGTAAAGAGCAATGGCAGACTTTCATACATAAAATTAGTTGAGAAGAAATGGTAGCGTCTATATACCAAAAATATCTTAAAATGTTAAGCGTCAGTCCCTAAATAACTCTGTCAAAGAATTTTGTACTGAGAAGGCGTCAAAAAAAAGATATTTACTTTTGAACCTATTTAGGTTATGTCCTATGTCACTAGGAAACATCATGCTTCCTGTGGTTGTTTAATGTTAGCTTAATACATAATTGAGAGTTTTTAGATTATTGTATCTCTATTATATATTTGCATACTATAAATGTATATTTCTGGCACGGTTCCAGGGCTTTTGTATCATAGTGACATTCTCAGAAGGGCTAGAACCCAGAGCAATAAAGCCAGTAAAAAAACAGTGACATTTTATTTTAGCTAGTGTTGGCATAACAATAAATGGAATTATTACATAGTACTATGATTGAAATAATGTATTATTGTAGGAAATTCTTTGTAAGATACTTATTCTCAACCATATCACTTTTATTTTGTTATTACTGATAGTACAATTATTACTAATAATAACTTAATATAAAAATATTTTGTGTGTTGTGTTGGTAGTGTTACAAAGTGTATACGAAAATAGTATAAAAGTACTAAATGGCAACATTTGAATAGAGTAAAATGATTTAAGTCATTTGATATTCCCAAAAATGTTTGTTTTTTTCTGTGGCTTTAATTAAAATACATTTTTATTTGAAAAATCATAGAAAAATAATAAAACTCATTTTATATATAACTTATTTCTAGACGCTATAATTTTTGTCAACTATTTTTCTGCCATTGCTCTTTAATACATTTAGTTTTATTTCCGTTTAAATGTAAATTATTAACGTTAAACCAATGCACTAATTTCGATATAGCATTATTCACTTCGTCACATTTAAATGATTGATTAATATAATCTGGTAATATCAATCAAAACGACGCATAATTAATCTATACATATAAATAACATTGATTGGCTGTTTGTAATATTGAAATAATTGACTTCTCGAGCTCAGAGGGTTATTTGCATGTCTGTTTTATGTCTGTCTGTCTATCCGGGATAAACTTCCGAATGGCTGAACCGATTGTAATGAAACATTACTAACATTTTATCCGAGAAACTTGAAGTGCCGCATAAAACGTATCATAAAATTTTAATTTTATTAGCAAATAAATGTTACAATCCTTATTTTTAGACAAGTTGAGCCAAAACTTTAGTGTATCAAATCAATACAATATTGTTTTTGACTAAAATTGCTTTGTAATAGCGACGTCTATAACTGTAGTCAATCAATATTTTGTTCGATAAAATGATTTCACCTATACAATGAATTCAGAGGTAAAATAATTTCATCGAACAAGGAAACAAAAATTGATCGACTCTCAAGGTGATTCGTAAAATAGAGTAATTTAATATAAATCGCTAAATAATAAAATCATAGATTGTTAAGAATGGTTTGAATATGATAATTTTATTTAAATATTTTATATCAATTTTATAAATTTAAATTTTTTAAAATTCTTTGTTATAAAATTTAAAAGTTATATTATCCTATTTCAAAGCACCGCACACAAAGAAACCGACATAATAGGAAACACTTCTACTGAACTAGCTGTTACCCGCGGTATATCACGCCCTGAGCCGTGCGACATGACACCTTGCTTATTCTCTTTCGGTGCTCATCGGGTGGCTAGTGGTCGTTCGCGCGCCAAACCGAGTGTTGGATTATTTTAATTTTTCATTATTTCTTAAACTATGCGTCATAACAACATGCTATAAAGAGCAAATTTTACTTTTATAAAATTATCTTGATGAGGAAGTAACTTTCATTCGCAAGGATTAAAATGCTATACTTAATAATAACATTTTTTTGTCACAAATTATCTTATTGTAGCTTATGTGTAAGAAATAGGGCTGTGGTATCGCGGACTTTTTTTAGATGGAGGAAAGATCTATATTTACGTAGAAAACAATATTTATGTATCCGCTAACCATGACGATAGTACACGCGGATTAAGCAGTTCGGGAGCACTATTTCATTCGACTTGCTTAACAAAAATCAATATTTAAGGCTAGCTGAGTGGCGCAGCTAATTCTCGCGAATCTGTTTATGCGTGACAACTATAGCAATATATCCTCCATGGCAAGAGTTACAAAAAGAAGACCCCCAGTCTCCGGCGGCCCCGATATTCCTGGCTACGGTGGCGAACATGGTAACGGTGGCAGGGGGTGCAAAGAATCACCGGTTGAGGTTAGATTGCCACCTAAGATGACTCGACATCCTATGGACTGGCGAGAAGATCTTGAAGCTGGTAGAAGAGATAGACAAGTTACGCTGGGATATTATAGAATTATCTGAGGTCCGAAGAGAGGAGGAGGACAATGTAATCCTCGAATCCGGCAACTTTTTCTATCAGCGGGATGGCAACCATCTGTCCCAAGGAAGTAACGGATTTATCGTCCACAAGGCTCTCGTTAACAACAACTGACTGTCTAAGTGTGAAGACTAGGAGTATGTCGACGAGGGTGGTACGCAACCCTCGTCGACATACTCCTAGTATGTAGACGAGGATGTCCTCGCAGAATTATCTGAGGTCCGAAGAGAGGAGGAGGACAATGTTATCCTCGAATCCGGCAACTTTTTCTATTAGCGGGATGGCAACCATCTGTCCCAAGGAAGTAACGGATATATCGTCCACAAGGCTCTCGTTAACAACAACTGACTGTCTAAGTGTGAAGACTAGGAGTATGTCGACGAGGGTTGCGTACCTTCTTCTCAGAATCTCCAAATGATATTTGTTGAAGGTCGTAGAGGTTCATCCCAAAGAGGAGGTGGGGAAAATATATGAGGATATCTCTAGAGCCATGCAATCCTCCAAAACCCTCTATATGGTATTAATAGGAGACTTCAGCGTAAAACGAGGCACACGAGAGAACAGTGAGCTGACGGGCCAGCAGTTGGATGACCTTATAAAAAAAGAGAGTTTCTTTATAAAGAACTCTTTCTTTCAAAAGTGGCCCACAAAATGTAGGCCTGGTCGATCCCCGTAGGTTCGACAAAAAAAACGAGTTTGACTTTACTATGACGACTAGATGGCAACTGTTCAGTGATGTTTTAGTGATCGCTAGGGGGAAATCTGGCGGCGATCACCGAATAAAGAGAGGCACACTGAAATTTAACGTTAAGTTGGACAAGCTACGTCTAATGAAGTCCACGCCCCGTCCCCATTGTGCTCTAATCCAAAGCTCTAAAAATTTCAGCTCGAGTTACAAAATTATTTTCAGTGCCTAGAAGACTGCAATGCAGTAGACGATATGAAAGACAAGCTCGTGGAAACTGTCCATGTGGTTGTAGCTAACTTCTGCAAGACCTGTCTCAGTAGAATCAAAAACTCTCGATGACATTCCTAATCCTATGGCTGTAAGATGGGAAATGGTGCTGTAGTATTCAGCAGATTTGAAAGCATACAGGCAACTCTGAACAGACAGATCTTCTAATGCATGCGGCGGGACTTACGCAACTTCAATACAGTCTCCATTGTCTATGTCAGAAATCTGTCTGCCGGAAAGAGCCAACTGTCGAATCCGAAAACTGTATGTGATAGCATCGTTTCCGAGATACGTGGGATTTTGAGTTAGATTTAGAGGTTCAACGGTAGCTGTACACATAATCGTTGGAGCCACATTCAAGTGTGAGTAAAACGATCCAAGAGCAAGTCTCATCCGAAACTATTTCGATGATGTCTCGGGCGTCGGTGTGAGCGAAAGTAGAATGGCTCTCCATCACCGTAAAAACAGCAAGGCCCCGGGCGAGAATAGGATTCCAGCAGATCTTCTGAAAGCGGATGTAAAACTGGTACTTGATGTCCTTCAGAAGCTCTTTAATTTCGTTCTCTATGGTGGCACTACTCTGGAGTAGTGGAGCAGAAGTACAGTGGTCTTGTTCGTCAAGAGAGGTGACAACGCTCACTTGAAAAACTACGAACTACTTCTCTTATGAGCAACGTGACTTCTACGTGCTGTTTTTGAAAGTCATTACGAATCGTCTCGCATGCAGACTCGACGACTTCCAGCCTTCCGAAAAAGTCAGTATCCGAAAAGGCTTTAGTACTATAGACTATATACATACCTTATGGAAAATCGTACAGAAGACCGAAGAGTACAATCTGTCACTTTGTCTTGGGCATGTGGACTATGGATCCGTCGAAATTTGGGCGACCCCTTCAGAGGTTCCAAGTTGACTATCGGTATATTAAGGCACTGAAGTATTTGCACAGTTGGGCTAAGATGGCTACCTGAGTACAGAACCAGAGTACGAAACCTATCAAACTTCAGAGTGGTATAAGAAAGGTGACGTTATATCCACAAAACTCTTCACAGCATTATATATTGTATTGATACATTATAATTTGAGTATACAAAGGAAATGAATACTCAAATTATAATTGATTTATTCATTCGAAGATATATGTTTTTTATAGGCTAAGGGTGACAAACGAGCACACAGTCCACCTGATGGTAAGTGGTTGCTGTGGTCCATAAACATCTACATCTATCCTCGATGACGAATCAAAATGCAGATGCGTTATCACCCGTGAGGACTAAGACGGAATACCTCGATTCCAATAAAAAGGGTATCCGGTTCTCTATACTCACCATAAAAACACATCAGCGTTTAGCTGCTATTTTACGTGCTACTATTCTGTGAGGTCGTGGTCATTATTCGGTCGAGCAGGCCCATTCTTGCAATAACCACAGTCTAACTACTACTAACAGTCAGTCATCGAAGGCGTGCAGACGGGGCAATCGTGTGGTGCGGTGCGGGACGAGACGCGGGCTGAGCACTTCCCTAGCGGCTAAAGGCCGCTCGGGAACTGTCCGCTAGGGTTGTTCTGTCACGCAAATGAAGTAAAATTGTTTACACTACATGTGTGGTAAAAAACTGCAGGGTCGTCCTCATTTAAAGATAAGGAATTAGTTTCATCAGTTTCCATATACACATTAATTTATTTAAACGTTAAATAAAATAAAATCAGTTTTTTATTTTTTTTACTATATTCCGATCTGACATCCCTAGCAGTTTAGGATATATTTTGGCTTTGCCGACAACATCAAACGCGATTACTGACTGTATGATCTTCTTAGGCTGTACTATATACACGCAGCCAGGCAGATCAAAATTTTATATGTTTTATAATGTTTAATGGTTCGCAAAAAAACTCTTTGCTCATTATATAATAACTGTTTCGATATAACAGAAACAAAACTTATTTTTTTTTACATTTAGAAGTGCCATTTTGTATTCAACATAAAAAATATTTTCGACAGAAATGAGACTAGGGTGAAGTGTAAATAAAATCGTCGACAAAAATTGTTTTATAGAACGTCATTAATATAATATATGAGAAAAAGAGCGGCCCTAGAGTATTCCCTCGCTAATTCAAAAGTACTTATTAATTTTCTTCGTTCATTATTTAATATTTAACTCTTTAATTAACGCAGGCAAATTCACCTATATTTTATAAAAAAAATGAATGAATATTTTCAGTATATTATCTGATTTTTAGGGTTCCGTAGCCAAATTGCAAAAAACGGAACCCTTATAGATTCGTCATGTCTGCCTGTCTGTCCGTCCGTATGTCACAGCCATTTTTCTCCGAAATTATATGAACTATGCTGTTGAAACTTGGTAAGTAGATGTATTCTGTGAACCGCATTGAGATTTTCACACAAAAATAGAAAAAATAAACAATAAATTTTGTGTCGCATCTATGGATAGGTCTTCAAAAATGATATTGAGGTTTCGTATATAATTTTTTTCTTAACTGAATAGTTAAAAAGTCTAAACTTAATAGCTAAAAAGTAGCTTATTTAAATTATCTTATTATATCCTTAGGTATCCATTTTTTAATATTTAATATTAAGTCTTATTTCATGGTTCATTACAACTTTAGCATAGAACACTATTATGCCTATAGTTATGAGTAGTTCGCTGTTTTATTCCAATTTTTTTTTTAAGTTCTTTTCCTTGTAGTATAAACTCCTTTGGAATGTTTGTCCTTGTAAATTAAAATAGATTTTAATCAAAGACATTTAAGTATATTTTAAATCTCTTTAATTCTAATCATGTTTCATGTCTAGTACATCACTTGCATAAGCTTAGTTTTCTGTTTAGTTAGTTAGTAGAGGAGTCTTACTTATTTAGTAGGTTTATCTATGCTATGCATGTTAACGGTAATAATCTAATTACAATCATCTTTATAATTTGTGCTAACAATACTTATTGTTTTTTACTTTTATAAATGTACCCTAAAAACAATACATAATACTTTCTATTTGACTTATAATTTTGACATAATTTTTTTTAGCCTTGATAGACAAAGGACAAATGTACCATACAGCCACTATCGATTTTGTACTTTAATTTTTTAATCGATTTATTATGGTAAACTCTTATTATCTTGTGAGATACCTATTTAGGAATATTAATATTATTAGACAAAATATTTTGCCACTTCAGATATTATATTTTATAGTTTGCACATAAAATTAATTTATATTAAGTTTACTTTGTAAACGGTTAACTAATGGGATGGTGTTGTTTATGTTTACTACGTTTTAGCATATAAATTAGTTTTATAGTTTACATACCTTACTTTTATATTTTATATATAATTTCGTTTAGTTTTTTATTTGTATATTTATTTAATTTATGTAATATCTTAGTCTATGAATTATGTCTGATTTTGAGACGTTTAGCTCTGCAAATAATTCTTCTGCCATACCATTTTACTCTTGCGATGATTCCTTTACCGACAGTGCGCTTGATTTACACCAACTACTCAAAGAAATTTTAAGCCTTTTAACAACTCTCTGAACATTTGTCACATAAACGCTCAAAGTATCCCGAGCCACTACACCGAACTCGAAGCTTCATTTTCACCCGAGCATATTCATGCCATATTAGTGTCGGAAAGTTGGCTGAAGCCTTCTTTACCGTCAACTTTATATCCCCTACCCGGCTTTGTACTTGTTAGGAATGATCGAGTTGGAAAAGGTGGAGGTGGTGTAGCCATTTACCCCACACGCATCAATTCCTCATAAAATTGTTTTAGCATCTCCTTCCTGTTACTCTGACTCTTCTGAGTTTTTATTTTTGGAACTTGATGTCAAGGGTATAAGGAGGCTTCTAGGGTTAGTGTATTGCCCCCCTTCGACGGATTACTTCGCCACTTTAGATATGGCTCTTGTTGATATTTGTTCTGAGTATGCACACTGTATAATCATGGGTGACTTCAATACAGATTTGATGAAAAACTCTCCTCATTCCAAAAAACTTCTTTCAATTGTTGAGTCGTTTAATCTTTCTATTTTCTTCTCTTTAAATGCTACTCATCACAATATTGGAACCGATGACTCATTTATTGATCTCATCTTTGCTGCTTCTCCTGATCGTGTGATGATGCACGGAGAGTTACCTGCTTTGGGCATCTCACGTCATGACTTGATTTATGCTTCGTATAAGCTTAAACCTCCCAAATATTCCCCTTCTGTACTGCATCTGCGCAGTTTTTCTAAAATAGATTTTGACAAGCTAAGGGATGACGCTCTTAGGCTCGATCTAACCTCATTTATTGCAGCACCTACTGTTGACGATAAAATCTCTATCCTTAACCAAAATATTCTCAGCCTTTATGATGCTCATGCCCCAGTTCACAAGGTTAGATTGAAGCGTCCTCCAGCCCCATGGATGACAGAGGGCGTAAGGTTGGCAATGACTAGACGTAATCGAGCTTTTCTTTGTTTTAAAAGAGAACGCAATGAAGAAAATTGGTCATCTTTTAAAGCAGCCAGGAATAGGTGCAATGAAATGGTACGGGCAGCTAAACGCCAATAATTCCATAATTGTATTAACAAGTCTTCCCCCGCCGAAGTATGGAAATTTCTTAGATCTTCTGGTCTTTGCAGGCCAGCTACATTGAATTGTGGTCCTTCTCTATCACTTGCTGAAATCAACCAACATTTCGCTTCTGTAATAGCAATGGACCCTACAATTCGCTCTCAAACTGTGGCTTCCATTGCTTTTGTGCAAATTCCTAATATTATTAATTATTATATATTAATATTAATAATACCTTTAATTTCTCTCCTGTTTTGCAGGATGATGTCAAAAAGCCTATTTTAGCAATTCAGTCCAAGGCGGTGGGTTATGATAAGATTAGTAGACAAATGGTAGTATTTATACTAGAGCAACTTCTTCCTGCAATTTCCCATGTTATAAATTTTTCCCTTGATATAGGTCAGTACCCTAATCTTTGGAAAAAGGCTTTTATATAGCCCCTTCAAAAGTTCCTTTTCCCATTCTTCCCAATCATTTTTGCCCTATATCCATTTTAGCCTTTCTTTCCAAAATTTTAGAATCCTGTGTTTACAAGCAAATTTCTTCATTCATTTCGAAACATAACCTACTGAGTATATATCAGTCTGGGTTTCGCCCTGATCATAGTACCAGTACTGCTTTAATTAACGTCACTGACGATATTAGAAACGATATGGAAGAAAAAAAAGTAACAGTACTGGTACTAGTGGATTCCTCAAATGCTTTCAACACAGTTGATCATGAAATCCTTGTTTCCATACTGTATCATCTAAATTTTGGCTCTACAGTATTGGAATGGTTTGCATCTTATCTTAGCGGTCGACAGCAGTCAGTCTGTGTGTGGAAAATAACCTCAGCTTGGGTTGATGTGGAAGCTGGTGTACTGCAAGGCGGTATTCTTTCTCCTATATATTTTTTTATTTTAAAACATTTTAATATCCATAATGGGATTAAAAAATTAAATAACAGCTTATCAGCTATCAAGGATTGGTCTTCTCGTTATTGAGTGTTAGTCAATCCTCCAAAATGCCAAGATATACTAGTGGATAGCTCAAGGATGCTAGCCATGATTAATCTTGGAGAAATACCCCCTATCTACTACAATGGGATTACAATACCGTTCAGTAAGTCTGTAAAAAATCTTGGCCTACACATTGACAGTACGCTAAATTGGATAACTCAGGTTACTGAAGTCAGTCGTAAAGTCACTGCTACGTTATGTACTCTGTATCGTTTAAAAATCTTCAAGGAACGCCTTCTCAAAAACTGTATAAGATTTCCAATTCCAAGAATACCATATTTCGCAATATAGATATAAGCTTAATTGGCTTACAATCCGGCAGAGGCTTATTTCCAGAATATTAGTTATTCTTTTTTCCATATTAAATGACCCATTTTCGCCTTCTTACCTTAAGAGAAAATTTCACTATCTCTTCTCATCTCATGATAGAGTTTTACGTTCTTCTTCCAACAACAAAATATGTATTCCAGTTCACTTCACCGAGTTCTATGGTAACTCCTTTACAGGTCAGGCAGCACGCCTTTGGAACTCCTTGCCTGACGACATCAGAAAAGCTCCCAATAAGTTTGCTTTTAAAAAGTTGTTGTGTAATAATCTGTTAAAGACAACGCTTCTTACATGAATCATCCATGTCATTTATATTTTAGACGTATAAATTTATAGTTATTTATATGTACTATTTGTATATGTATGTTCGTATGAATATATGTATGCTTATGTATATACGTATATATTTGTATACATGTATAAATAGGATATATTTTTATAGTTGATTTATTGTATATATAACGTAATTAATTATCATTTCTGTTTTGTTTTTATTCTATATTGCTACACCTACTTCAAATTCTCACCACTCCATGGGTTGACTAGTAGAGAATGCCACAAGGCATTAAGTCCGCTCTTTGTATTCTTTTAGATTAAGGAATGCAATAAAGAATAAATAAATAAATAAAATAAAAAATAGTTTGCGCGAGAGACACTTCCAAAGTGGTAAAATGTGTGCCCCCCCCCCCCCATGTAACTTCTAAAATAAGAGAATGATAAAAGTAAAAAAAATATATGATGTACATTACCATGTAAACTTCCACCGAAAATTGGTCGACTGAACGAGATCTAGTAAGTAATTTTTTTTAATACGTCATAAATCGTAAATTATATTACTTGCTGCTACGGAACCCTTCATGGGCGAGTCAGACTCGCACTTGGCCGCTTTTATTTATATACTTTAGTGTTATTGAATAAACCTTTTATACTTATTTTAATTCATTCTTGACAGGCGGGTGGGCAACCGCAGTTTCTAATATTTAGAGCTGTTATCAGGAAGCTATCTATCATATCATATCATACCATATCATATCATCATATGGGAGAGTGAATTTTTTACGGCGCCACTAAATGGAAATATTATTTGTAAAACGCAGCCAGCATTATAGGCACTATACCGCGGGGAGATGGACTGTATGATAATTTAAGTTTGTAGTTTTATATATGGAGTAGTATGTTTAAAAAAGTATTAGGGAAAAAATTACTAAGGATTTAATATATTTTTCTACAAATATAAAATTATAAGTTTATTTTTTTCCGTTTACAAGTTTGTTTCAAAATTTTGTTTTGCGTTACCACTTTTATTCAAAATTTACTGTTTCCGGCTAATGCACATTAATGTTTCCATAGCTTTAGCGGCCATTGTATGCCCGCGCTTGGCAAGGCAATAAAAATGAAATTGTATCGCTCTGTTGGCAGTTAAAACCGCAAACGTTCCACCAACAGTTAAAAACATGATATTGTGTACTATGTATGATGCAAATATATAATAAACATTAAAAATACTGTATTTATTTTTAAATAACCAACTAGTAACTGGCTTCTGTTTCCCACGAATAACAGTAAAACCAGGGGGATCACAGTTTTTCACAAAGTCACGCCGGTCTCTCAAATAGGAGCGGGCTCTTTTATTGTAGTTTTTATACACAGTAGAGCCATGCTGAAGCTACATTATTAATCGGGTAGGCATGGCAGGGGAGGCTCAAATTTTCATAGAAAACCAGCGTTAATAGCAACTAAGTGACGCTATTTATAATAGGGAATTGAAGACCCTTTTTACTTGTGACGAGGTATTCTAACAAAGCCATGAGGGGTGATAACGCATCTGTATTTTAATTCTAAATCAAGAATAGATCTAGATGTCTATGCTCCACAGAATCCACTTAGAGTCAGGTAGACTGTGAGCTCGATTGTCACTCATAATACAAAAAAAAAAGATCGCAGTCGTGTCAATTCGGAAAAATAGCTAGTGCTAGTGAATTTCTCAAGGAAGTGATTAAAGAAGGTTTTATTTTGGTAAATAGTGCAGTGGTAAACCGGTTAGCGCTACGTGGAATAACTGTAGTAAAATCAAGTGGGATGCGGGAAGTAATGACTGTGTAAGAACCTCCTAAGTAGGCGGTTTTTGGCCATTATGATCCCCTAGGTGTGTAATGAGAAATTTTGCCCCTACTCAACCATGACCCCCCATGACATCCTCTACATGATAGGCTATTCAAACTGAATAGGCCTTTTTTTATAGGATAAGGGTGACAAACGAGCACACAGTCCACCTGATGGTAAGTGGTTGCTGCAGCCCATAGTCATCTACATCTATCCTCGTTTGCGATTCAAAATGCAGATGCGTTGTTACCCGTGAGGACTAAGATGGAATGCCTCATTTCCAGTAAAAGGGGCCTCCGGCCACCTGCACTCACCAAGCGAAACGCGGAGGTAAACCTCTACTTCACGCTGGTATTCTGTGAGGTCGTGGTACCACCCCGGTTCGAGCCGGCCCATCCGTGCGACAGCAAAAGCTGCCGCGTGGCTCTACCACTGTTAAGAACGTGGTAACGTTCGAGTCACCCCCTCAACTCATTTCTTGTCTTTACTTCCAAATATTATAAATATTTATAGCTGCCTCCTAGTTCTAGTGATCGTGAACGCAATTGCTAAGGAGTAATTGTGTTTTTTCTGTTAAGAAATTCTCAGTAACAGCCCGTAGTCGGCAATTCGATGCTGTTTTACCACCGTGACTCGGGAAACGCGTAAAGCCGTTCATCATGCACCTGACCTCTCCTCGTTGGATTTGTATTACCATCCCAACGGACTATGAGAGTGAGGAAATGGAGAGTTCACCTGTGCTTGCGTATACACTCGAGCACTTTAATCCTGTTCTGCGTAGATAGCTAGTCTCTAGTCAGGACTATTTTTTTATAGGACAGGGTGACAAACGAGCACCACCTGATGGTAAGTGGTTGCTGTGACCCATTGACATCTACATCTATCTTCAATAAAGAATCAAAATGCAGATGCGTTGTCACCCATGAGGACTAAGATGAAATGCCTCTTTTACAGCAAAAAGGGTCTCCGGTTCCCTACACTCACCATACGAAGCACAGCAGCATTAAGCTTCTACTGCTGGTGTTATGCGAGAGCGTGGACCTTTCTCGGTCGAGGCGACCCATTCGTGCTACTACTATACAATTAATATAGCTTCAGCATGGCTCTACTACGTACAAAACTAGCCGCCGTGGCCGAAATTCACGAAACAAATATAGGGCCTGAAGGACATTATATTTGTGTGGTGTGTGAGAAGCCACTACCCCATATTATCCCGTGGTTATCGTAAGAGGCAAAAGAGTGAAACTGAAGTAGATAACGGGAACTAAAACTATCTCTGTAAACCCGCCTGCGAATCGTGGAAACTGTAGATAGAATAGAATAGAATAGAATAATTTTTATTCAATATAGATCACATGTGTAATTCTTATTGAAAGTCATTTTTTAATTTACCACTGGTTCGAAAAAAACAACCTCGGTCCTGGGAAGAACCAGCAAGAAACCCAGCGGGACTTTTTTTAAAGCAAATTTTACAATAATGGTTATACAATTATATAAGTACAAAATTTATTTTAGAAACAGCTTGGAAGCGATCACCTCATTCCCAGGGGTTATTATCAAAAATGGGGTTATTATCATAATATCCCATATGAAGTGATCTATGAAGAAGCTTATTTTCAGCACTTTTGTTCCTTGCGAATGATTATTGTAATGATGATGCAAATGGGATGTTAAGAATTTCCGAACTTATTCTCCATTACCAACCTCGCGAGCGTGCGGAATATAATACGTAATTTAATAACATTAAAATTCATTCATTTTCCGTTAAACTAGAACTTCATAGCACAAGCACAATGCATAATTTGCAAGTTAGCTTTGCAAGTTGTCCGTTCGCTAGTAAAATTGGACTGCTGTCAACTGTAACTGACATTGCATTGTGGCTTTGTTTCTTGTAGTGTATTACGTAGACTGAGATATTCCTTTATCTGGGTATTGAGCATTCCATTGCATAAGCGACACTATTCCGTCCTTAGGGGTGAAAACGCATGAGATTATGCCGGAAGTCTGTCCGCTGCACGACAACTTGCCGCGGCAGCGGGGTTTCCCCCCGGCATAGTGCCTCCGCGCGCCATTCGTGCAGGCGCGCGAGGACTATCGCCTCCAGATCCCATGGCGGCAATCCGGCAAGGAGGCCCGCCGCCTCGCGGGAGATCGTGCGGTAGCCGCGAACCATTTTCACGGCGACCACCCTTTGGGGCGCGTTCAGGTGGTGGACGGCAAGCCGCGCCAAACCACGCACCCACACCGGGGCCACGTAAAAGGCCATATGGACCGCACAATCCCCGCGTAGAGCCTCCGGCAGGAGGCGTTTGGCCCCCCAGGTTCGGCAGGAGCCGCCTGAAGGCAGCCCCGGTCCGTTCCAGTTTGGGAGCCAAATGTCGGAAGTGCTCAACGAAGTTCCATCGGCCGTCGACGACGAGTCCTAGGTACTTCAACGTCAACTCGACGCCGACGGATACCCCTCCTACCATCACTGAGGATCCCGGTGGTGGCCTGTTCCGAGGACCATGGAAGTGCATGGCCTCGGACTTGTGCAGAGCCACCTCAAGACCCAGCTGCCGGATCCTCTCAACGACTATCGCAACCCCGCGTGTCATAGTTTCCGCCGCCGCCTCGTACGACCCCCCCTGTGCCAGTATCAGCGTGTCGTCAGCGTAGCAAACTACGCTGACGCCGGTAGGGAGGTCGGCGCGCAGCACCCAGTCGTAACCGATGTTCCACAGGGGCGGTCCCAGAACCGAACCTTGTGGGACACCGCACGACATCTCTCGCCGGTTCCACTCACCGTTGCGACCGGGGTAGATGACGGCCCTGTCCGTCAGATAGTCCCCGACTATACGACGGAGATAGGTCGGCACCCGGTGATACCGGAGTGTCTCCCTAATGCAGCTCCAGGGCATGGAGTTGAAGACGTTGGCGATGTCGAGAGACACCGCCAAGACAACCCCCCCCCCTGGCCACTGCTCATGCATCTCATGGCGACATGGAGAGAGCGACTGTCGCAACCCCGTGCTGGGCACGCCACTATAGCGGCGATAAGACCCCTCTTTGAGGAGTGGCTTGAGAGACGCCACGGCGTCCTCACCTTCCGCCTGACGCAGGTCCTCACCGGACACGGTGTGTTCGGGAGGTTCCTGCACCGAATCGGGCGAGAGGAAACGCCCGGGTGCTCCCACTGCGAGGATCCACCGGAGGACACGGTGGAGCACACCGTGGAGGTGTGCCCTGCTTGGGCGGAGCACCGCCGTATCCTCGTAGCGGCGATAGGCGTCGGCGACCTCTCGCGTCCGGCCCTGGTCGAAGCCATGGTCCGGAGCGAGACGGAATGTGATGCCGTCACCACCTTCTGCGAAGCAGTGATGCTAGCGAAGGAGGTGGCGGAGCGGGAGAAGGAGAGAGCAGCAGCTTTCCTTCCCGGCCGCCGCGGGAGACGCCCCGGGCGTCGGGGGCTACGTCGTGGCCCCCGGCCACCGTAGGCGCGGGCCTGTGGACGGCGAGCAATGGGTAGCTCGCCGTCCGTCCATCTAACGACGACAGGCCGTGTCGACGGCGCGTTTTGTTCCACGCGCGCCTCAAAGAGCTGTCAGCATCGTGAAGGGGCCCGCAAGGGCCGACGCCTGCCGGGGCTACGGGCTGTTCGAAAGAGATACCGCGGCTCCGGAACGTAGGGCACTGAAGGAACACGGATGGTTTTTAGGCAGTAAAAGTCTGACACTCCCTTCCGCTCCACCCACAGCGAAAGGCGTCATTTGATGATTTTCCATCCGCAAAAAAAAAGGGGTGAAAACGCATCTTTATTTTAATGATTAGTGGAGACAAAATGTGTTTTAAGGCATTCACTTACCATCAGGCAGGCTAAGATATATGCAAATATTAATAAATGCTACAGGCCAAGCAGAAAGTTTTCCGAAAATGAAGTTGTTTTTTAAGTGAAAACTTTAGAATCGTTGTGATTTGAAACTCGGTGAAACGAAGAAGCGACACTAAAAAGAGACAAATATATACATCTATAGGATGTAGCTTGCGAGAGAATGAGATAGAATACAGTTTACAGTGTTTATTATAAAATATTTATATTTTAATTACTTACATAAATCTTACAATTATCCCACTCCTGATACTCTGTTTTAGTCTCCCTCTATCGAAGTATAGTTTTCTGAAGGTAGCAGCATAGTATAGCGTGTAAACTGCACATATGTTTTTTTTTGTAAGAGATACTGGCCAATTATAATTTACTTTGAACATAGAATCATTTACACGTAAAAATACGATAAAATTAATGTTCCAATTTCTTACTTCCCTTTAAATTTTTAACAAGCTGAATTGAATTATCGAGTTTCATCGATAAATGGATATGCCTCGAAAACATTTTCGCGCGACAAATTGTTACGATTTTAAATGTCCCCTAAAATTGGAAGAATCGCTTAATATACTTTTAACATGGTAGAGTCATACTTCAACAATATTATAGTTGTAGCACGAGTAGGTCGGCTAGACCTGGGGAGGACAACGCTTTCACACAATACCAGCGTTAAATAGGAGCGTAATGCTGTTGCGTTTCGTATGGTGAGAGTAGAGAACCAGAGACCCTTTTTACTGTAGACGAGGCATTCCATTTTAGTCCTCAGGGGTGACAATACTACTTTTGATTCTTAATCAAAAGATATCGAGGATATTTCTTTGGGCTAGAGCATTCACTTGCTGCGTGTGCTTGTTTGTCACCCTTATTCTACGAGTATAAAAAAGTATTGAGGATTTAAGTTTTTTTTAGTAAGAGATATTCGTTAATTATTCCTTAACTTCCTATTTCCTTCTACATATTTTACGAGCTATTATGTTTTATTGAAAAATGGATCTGCAATAAGAACATTTTCGCGTGATGATTTTCTTAGGAGTTAAAATGTCGCCTAAAGCTGTACGAATCGTTTAATAGACTACAAATGACATTTATGATGGATAAAGCCTTTCTAAACACAGTCGTTTACTGCCAGTATAATAAACTTTAGAACAGTCGACTTACTTTGAGAGATGAAGAAAGAAGTAGTTGTCCTTTAATGACTGTTAATACAATTAAAAATAAATCAGTCTGCCAAGCAAGTTGCTATGTAAGGTATATCTCATATGAAGAGATTTATTGGAGAGACTT
Organism: Parnassius glacialis; assembly: GCA_033319125.1. Classification (NCBI taxonomy): domain Eukaryota; kingdom Metazoa; phylum Arthropoda; class Insecta; order Lepidoptera; family Papilionidae; genus Parnassius; species Parnassius glacialis. Next base: position 1,592,386 of record JAVANC010000013.1, on the reverse strand, counting down.
GTGGTAAGCAGTGAACTTTGATAGGCTGTATAAATTAATGAAAAACAGGCCTAAAACAAAACCTACTATCGTAAACTATCGTAATGACTTTTGTATAGCGTTTCTTCCTAATAAATATATATTAATCTGGTAAATATTTTAGTGCATATATTCAAGGCTTATTTGGTATAATACACCGAACCATCTATTTAGGTTAATGTTTAATAGCATCAATAAAGCTCATGAATAGGACGCATTAGCATACAAATAAGAAGTTTTATATCTTCAATAAAGTAGAACAAGATATTATTATGTGATTTTTATTCGATTTTTGAAAAATGAGTAAGTTCTAAATTAGACTGTATGTATTTTTGTGTGTATGTTATTACGTTATATCTTTGTCAATTTGTGAACTGAACTTGATAAATATTTTTTTATTAAAATTGGATACACTTTAAGATTGTGATTACTTAGACCACTCAAAGGGGTAAAAATTACTATTAATAAAAGGTAAAATACTATTTCAAACAATTTAAAAGAAATAAACAACTTCGCAATCTGAATCTAAAAAACCGATAATATTCTTAGCGGCGACTTTAGAATGTGAAATTATTTTATTATTTTTGCTTGTTTTTTTTTTGTTTTAATTTATTTTATTTTTATTTATTAAAATTTATCCCCAGCAGTCCGCCAAATATTATGTACTTCGCCATCTGGTAGGTACTGATGAGCAATCGATTATGATAATATTTGATTTTTAAACGTATTTCACGGAATACGTCAAAGGCAAATTATTTCTTAACAACGTTTAGAATTACATATATTTATATTTTATTGTAAATTAAAGTTTATTAGAAAAAGAATCTAGACGGATATATACATATATATATAATTTTACATTCATTCATAGGGGGGGTATTTTGTATTGGTATTTGGTATTTTAGTATTTTGGCGTATTTTCCCCCCACTAGATGGAGTGACGACCTGGTGAGATGTGCAGGAAGTCGATGGATGCAGGTGGCTCAGGACCGTTGCTTTGTGGCATTCCTTGGGGGAGGCCTATGTTTAGCAGTGGACTTTGAAGGGCTGTAATGATATATATAATGACCATATTATATCATTTAACACAGTTCTTTAAGTCACCTAAAAAGAAAATATGAAACACTATTTTTTACACTTATTCAAAGTTTTCTTTGAAAAAGTGTAAAAAATAAGCTACTCTTACGGCCATAACTTGCTTAATTTTTAAACTGACTTCGTAAGATGGCTAGGAGAAAAAAACAAAAGCAAATTTAGAAAAAACATCATATCTATTGTACAAGAGAAAATGGCATTTATTTCGATAGCATTACGACATCGTTTGGCTTGTGATAATGGAGCGCAAAGTTGCAAGTAGAGCACATTTGCATATAAACTATAAGTGAGGATAGCAACTTGGTGTACCATCAGAGTCCTTCGGTTAATAAAAACGATGTTTGCGACTTCATTATATTTTATTAAAGCGAGGCGCACTATAAAAACATACGGGTTCGATTATTATAACAACACTGTAGTTAGTGATTATTAAAATAGAGACGAACGAGTGCCTCATGAGTATAATGTCTACACACTACTCTACTCTACTATTTCGAATTTAAACTTAATTTGAATTAAAATAGTAATTTTTATTTGTAACGCATTATTGTACGATATTTAAGTGCAAATTTAATATTTTGAAGTTATACTTCTTTTGGCGCGTTTGAGAAAAATGATGAGAATGATTTTTTTACGATGCGCGCGCACACAGCCACCTAAATCAACAGCATAAAGTTGTTATGATACACGCGCACACCGAAACCTAAATGCGACAACTTCAGTTGGTAATTGTCCGTCAACTGTCAAGTTTTCGTGAGAAGTGATAACTATATTCAAGTATATATGAAAACCATGGTTTTTTAATTTTAGAAATGGCTCCAAACATAGCACATCAGTCATATGTAGAATTAGATTAGGACACACTTGTTCACCTGTATTTTTTTTCAAAACTTAAGATTAAAGATAGCTCAATTTGTGAGTGTGGATTAGATGAAGGTACGATCGATCATAAATTTTTTAATTGCCCTAACCTCTCCGTTTCATCATATGATTTTCTTCCTAATAACATCCCTCGTCCTGTAAATCATAAGTCTTTTAAATAAAACAAATTTACGGATTTTATCGCGTATATTAACTTATTTTACATTCCCGACGTTTCAAGCACTTTACAGCACCCATGGTCACGGGGGGGGGGGGGGGACTGAGGTGTATGACGTCCCAATGTCATAGTTAACCACGGCTACCTCCAGATTAAAAATTAT
>JAVANC010000013.1:1516186-1589971 GCA_033319125.1 Parnassius glacialis | reverse complement strand
GCCGCCATCTTGGATTTACATTTAGACAGCACTATCGGCTTCAACTCTATCGAAAACCATGAAAATGACACCCAAGATGAAAAAAATTATATCTATTGCAGCCGCCATCTTGGATTTACATTTCGACAGCACTATCGGCTTCAACACCCTCGAAAACCATGAAAATGACACCCATGATGAAAAAATTGATACCTGTTGCAGCCGCCATCTTGGATTTACATTTCGACAGCACTATCGGCTTCAACACCCTTGAAAACCATGAAAATGACACCCAAGATGAAAAAATTGATATATTTTGCAGCCGCCATCGTGGATTTACATTTCGACAACACTATCGGCTTCAACACCCTCTAAAACCATGAAAATGACACCCATGATGAAAAAATTGGTACCTAATTCAGCCGCCATCTTGTATTTACATTTCGACAGCACCATCAGCTTCAACACCCTCGAAAACCATGACAATGACACTCATGATGAAAAAAATTTATACCTATTGCAGCCACCACCTTGGATTTATATTTCGACAGCACTATCGGCTTCAGCACCCTCGAAAACCATAAAAATGACACCCATGATTAAAAAAATTGATACCTATTGCGGCCACCATCTTGGATTTACATTTCGACAACCCTATCGGTTTCAACACCCTCGAAAACCATGAAAATGTCACCCATGACAAAAAAAAATTATACTACTTGCTTTTAGTACGTACTACTATTATTTATTCTGTGCTTTTAAATATTGTAATAAAAAAATGTCTTATTATTATTATAATTAAGTATTTAAGAAATTTGGTTATTCGAATATTGTGTATTTGTACAGCGATCTTTTTGAGCCGCTGCAAACAACCGATACAATGTCCACTCACGAAGGTGACTGCAGCAAGACCACATAACAGTCCATACTATAATTTTTCTTAGAGGTATTATTATGTCATGACAGTTTGTCCATGTTGCAGTAGATGTCGCTTTTTTAAATTTAGCCATGCTAGGCGAATTTAGAATCAAACAAATTAATGAATAGTTTAAAATACAATCGAACCTTGCTAACTTACTATTTTGTTACAAAACAAATTTGTAATTAAATTTTCAGTATAATTTATTTATTTTACATTATTCCCTATATATAATGTACTCTGTGAGCCAAACTAAACTACTAATTACTACTCTGTGGCTGTAGCTTCCCATTTACAGAATTAATTTGTATACGAGGCTATCAAATCAACGAAAATTTCGCCATTTTCGAGCCGAAAAAAATTAATTATAGCTAAACAAAACAAAACTACACTGCCATTTACATTCAGTGGCTTCCCACATGATAGATGAAGAGATTAAAAAATAGATTGAGTTAAACAATTAATATTTTCAAAAGTTATTGTGTTTACAAGCCACAGGGACATGATAAATCCACACCATAAGCCACTAAAACCCTTTTTTTTATTTAAAAATAGCAATTAATCGATTTTAAAAAATTATTAATAAGTTCAACAATCATTTATCTTTCTAACAATGTGCTTTTTATATCATTTATATGTATAATATGATTGCTAGATACGATTTTATTCGATAAAATGGTGGAATCTTAATTTTTAGGCGATAGTAGAACACACCTTGCGCTTTCGCTTAAGGTATGCAATAGTTAAAGGTATTTTATTCATTAGTTAACTGTTGAACGTAGCCTGCCTCAAATATTGCCTCATAGGGGAAATTTATCACAAACGTGGCAAGGGTTGGTAGTTAATTACAGTTTTTTTTATTATTTTGAATAGCCATCAATGAGTTGCATCGTTGAAGCATCGCATGAAGGCCAGAAGAAGGAACAAGTATTTGTATGGCATACAAATAATTGTTCCGGGTCTGCTTTTGGTTTAGTAGGAATACATTGTGAGGAAAGCTGCATACCTCAGAAATAAAAAAAAATATTTCGAAGTATATATGGCCAGGCTGATTATTCCAAATGTAGCGAGGCGGACACTTTCTTGCCCTAAAACCCTTTTAGGAGTTGATTCAGCGATTTATGTATTCTACAATCCGGCTCGATGTTACCATAAAATAAATGGTGTAGCGGGCCGAAGCGGGGAGAAATAAAATTAAGTGGCGTGGTTCGAAGAAACCTAAACAAAATGGTGGATGCGGCGTGTTCAATTATATTTTTTTAGTAGAATAAGTTTGACAAACGAGCACACAGTCCACCTGATGGTATGTGGTTGCAGTGGCGCATAGATATCTTCATCTATCTATCTATCTTGTTTACGAAATAAAATGCAGATGCGTTGTTAGCCGTGAGGACTAAGATAGAATGCCTCTTTTCCAGTAAAAAGGGTGTCCGGTTCTCTACACTCACCATACGAAATACAGCAGCATTAAGCTGCTATTTTACGTTGGTATTCTGTGAGAGCATGGTCCTTCCCCAGTCGATCCGCCCCATTCGTGCTACAACTATACTAGTAAAATAGCTGCTGCATGGCTCTACCACGTATGTACTTTAGACAAAATGTTTTGTGTAAAATTGATTTAATTCTCTTAAAAGTGAGAGGAGGCCTGTTCCCAGCCGTGGAACATATATAGGCTGTAACTGAGACGGGGACGTTATGGGTTTGAAAGTCATGTGCACCAAACAAACTTCCAATTTTAAGACCACATTTACGCGAAGATGGCCGCGGCCGTTTCCTTCTAGCAGTGCGCGAAAATGATTGGGATGTCCTGCCTTTAGCGATTCGCGTTGACAATTGGACAACGCGCCGATCTGTCGACATACTAGGTATGTCCCGGAAAAGGAAATAAAATATGATAGTGGAAGGGAGTGTCAGCCAATCTAAATATTTAAAAAAATATCGCAAACATACTAAATACAATTGTGCGCGTTGGCTCAAGCAGTTAAAAAAAGCATGTGACCAGGAGTATGACGTATACAGTGTTATTTTGCAATAAACGGCCAAATTTGCAGAGAACTTTCAGAATATTGCCAAATGGTGAAGAAATATGTATTAAAAAAAATCTTATACATTTTGTCCTTTTTATTTTTTCAACTGAAAATGCATGGTAATACATTATTTTAACTGATTTTACTGCGCACGCTCACACTCGTCAGGGTCGATCTGCTGCTGAAAAACTGCTAATTAAATCGCAACTTTTCAAAATTTAAAAGACACCATGTGACCATCTGCGTAACAAGTAAGACAACTTAGACCCCACTAGCGACATCTGGTGAACGTATGAATAGCCCTTATTGACGAATATATCGTGTAAGATGCATAAGTAAATACTGTAAAATTGAGAATCATCCTTTTTTTAAGCTGGTTGAAAATGTAAAGCGTTGTTACAAAGTTTCAAAAGTAACCTTTGAAATGTTAAAAACAAACGTCGCCTTTGATAAAATGTTCTTGAGCACCTTTATTATCCTTAACCATTTACGCTAAAAATGTCCGAATTAATTCGTCGGGTGAGATCAAAGGTCGGTACAAAAAGTAGCTGGCAACGTCGCTAAAGCCTATTCAATTTCGCGTCAAAACATGACGTAAAGCTTTATCCTTTGCTGCTTTTGTGAATATTTCTAACAGTGGGATATAAACAAAGGCGTGGATTTAACACTTTTATGTTTTTTTCTTGGACTTTTTTCAGTGTTTAGCCCTTATGATTTAATGTTGCTATTGGCTTACAAAACAGGCAAGTGTAAATAGACTGTTTTTACGCTAAGTCATGGCGATTTACTATCTAGGCCCAAGTCAACACTTACCACAAAATAAAGTTATTACCCAGATCGAAATTAGGCCACCGCGGCCATACTCAACTGAGATTTGCCATTTGCGCTTAAGGGGATTGTAGTACACGAGTGTGTGCACAAACACAGGTGCACTCTCTTCCTCCCTCTCATAAACCAATTTAACGGAAATCCGACATGATATATACATATTACACATACATGTATGTAAAGCGCAACCCCTCACGTTGAAACTGAAACAGGAGATGATTAGTAGCATCTTATTGATAACAACTCCAAATAATAAAAACTGTGGTTGCCAACCCATCTGCCAAAGGAGGCAACTATTGTTAATATCCACCATATTATGAACCAATCTATAGGGGGTGCCTATATTAGTATAGGCCTCCCCCTATTACTATATTAGTGGATTTTTGATAAGCGGTAATGAATGAAAAATACATAATTAGGAAATATATTAAGTGTAATAAGACTGCTGCAGTTTTATTGGATCTCCTCCCAATTAAAATGCAAATTGGTGTCACTCGGCTCACCTAGTTGATGAATGCGACGTTCGAGTTTTAATTTTATATCGATGGTTTTACTTTTACACACACGCACACGCCCATGCACACGCACACACACACGCACGCACGCACAACACACGCAACCGCACACGCACACGCACACGCGCACCACGCATGCACGCACATATATTCTATGTATTATTATGAAATTAGTGCAGTTGTAGACCGTAGTAGTATTTTTTATATCAATATATATTTAAAATTATAATAGTTCAATTTAATATTTCATATTCTAGACTTCCTAATTATTTAATTTTGTGTCATCTCTATAGCCAAGTTTGTTGTTTGAACTTCTCGGGTCGCAATTATAAAATACGTTGTTGTGCTCTTTTCTGTAGGTGGCCTAAAGAATGTTACTCCAAATTCACTCTGGGCTTTGTCACTATCACTCCAATGCTGGTATTCTGTGAGAGCGTGGTCCTTCTCCAGATGAACCGACCCATTTGTGCTACAACCATAATACAGCTGCAACGTGGCTCTACCATTTGTAAGTCTCGTGTGAGAAGTGTGAGATTAGAGCACAGTAGCTCTCACATTAGCTCTCTGTTGCTGGCATAGCCATGCCAGCAACAGAGAGCAGCGATAAAAGTATAAAAGACTAGCTGTGCCCCGCGGTTTCACCCGCGTCATCACGTGTCCGAGGTGCGCGACATGACCTAGTTCAAGCATTTTATAACGATTAGGGTTTAAGCGTCGTTCGCGCGGCCTGCCAAGTATTGAATTATTTTAATTTTACATTATCTCTTAAACTATGCGTCCAAATAACATGGTATAAAGAACAAAATTTTATCTTCATTAAATTGTCTTGATGATGAAGTAACTTTTGTTCAAATTCAGATTCAAATTCAAATTTATTTATTGCCAGAATGTAGTACATAATATTATGATGATGTTATTTATTAATGAGACCTTACATTCTACCAAGATAATGGCGTGCAATATCTACAATATACAAAAATAATATTATTAGAATTTAACGAGGTAAATTATTTAAGAAAATAATTATGTAGTTACTAAAAATATTTTAGCGTCAAGTATTTAAACTACAATAAATAAATTGGAATTAATTAGGTAGTTGATTATATATAAATGTATAGTATCTAAAAAAAATTCAAAAGATATAATAAAATAAAATTAATAAGTTTTTCTACATTTTACCATTATTTTACATTTCTTTATATTTCATATATTCGTCTAACCTATAAAAACATTTTGTTGCCAGCCATTCTGTGAGTTTCCTTTTAAAAATTACGATAGGGAGTTCTTTAAAAGTGTTAGGCAGTTTATTGTAAACTCTAATAGCATTTATAAATACATTTTTTTTTAATATATATCAAGCTTGCATAAAGGCAGATGGAGCTTATATTTATTTCTTGGCATGGCACTTCTACTGATTAAACTTGAGTTAATGGTGAAATATTGTGGATGCTGTTTGACAAAAACACAAAGTTCCCGTATGTACATACAAACTAGAGGCAGTATGTGAAATTTGTGAAATAAAGGTTTGCAACTATCTAAAGACCAAGCTCCACAAATGGCCCTTACACACTTCTTTTGAACACGAAAGGCCTTGCCAACCTCCACCGAGTTGCCCCACAACAAGAGACCGTATGAAAGCAGTTCGTAAGGATAAATAGGCCATGCCTAATAATAACGCTCACAAATCACTTTTAAATTTTCAATATTTTTTTGTCACAAAATACCAAATTATGGCTTATGTATAAGAAATAGACATATGGTGTCGCGGACTTTTTTAGACGGAGTAAAGGTCTATATTTTTCTAGAACATTGTATTTACGTATCTTTAAAGATAACACCAGCGTACGCGGATAAATCATTTCGGGAGCGCTTTTTCTTCTGACTTCCTTAACAAATATCCATATTTAAGGCTAGGTGTGTAATTTAGCTTAATGTTAGATAGCCTATACTATTTCACATAAATCTGGCTATAATATACAAAAAGAATTTTTCAAATCGGACTGGTAGTTCCAGAGATTAGCGCGTTTAAACAAACAAAAAACTCTTCCGCTTTATTCTATTTGGCATGTGAATTAACGATACTACGATCGTTAATTCACATGCCAAATGTGAGAAAGGATATCGACTAGTAATAGACTATTACGGGCTAGAAGTAAGAAAGACAACATAATAATAATAATAATAATAATTCCTTTATTTCAGACCTTGATCTATATTTTTGTTAGTAATACATTATATACCTTAAATACTAATGTTAGTTTCTTAAATATGTAAAATTACTTTTTAATACACTGTTCCAGTGACTTAGCATATGCTCGTCACATCGTTCGGCGAACATGTTTAGAATACTGTTGCGGCCGCCACCAATTCTACTCAACAGGGAGTATACTTGTTTACGCATTATTGCAAAGAAGTCATCTGTTCTTGCTTCTGCGAACATGCCTGATGCGCTACATAAGCGAGGTAGCCCCAACAGGGCTCTGAAAATGTTATTATATAGAACACGAAGGTCACTGTAAGCGCGCTTTGTATATGTTGCCAATAAGCTGAATGCGTAAAAATATTGGCAGTAGGTTTAAAAAAGTACAATCTTGACTTCGTTGTTACACCGTGCAAACCTACGAATCAACATAATTCCACGGACCGAAAGTGCCCTTCGCTCCCTCTCGATGTCCATATCATCTTTACTATTTTCAGTAATGTAATGACCTAAATACTTGAACTGTTTTTCTCTCTCTAGAGCAGTACCATTAAGCACAATAGGAGGCACATACTTCGGACACTTATTTTCGGCTCTAAAAACCATAAACTGGCTTTTCTTAGCATTGTATACTAAACCATGTCTAACAGCATAATCTTCGCAAACACGTAACAATTTTCTAAGAGCACTGACAGACGGAGCAAGCAGCACCATATCATCTGCATAACTTAAATTGTTTAAGCATACTCCATCTACATATCATCCGATATACATGCTGCTCAACTCACCAATTAAGTCATTAATGTACAGGCTGAACAGGTTTGGTGAACTTGAACCCCCCTGTCTCACTCCATATTCTAGCCCGTACGGATGAAAAACTCGTCTGCTCACTTAATACTATTTATTTGATTGCTGTACCAATACTCAAACATCGCGATAAGTTCAACAGGTATCTCGGTTTTCCTCAACTTACTCCACAATATTTCATAGGACACCATATCGAATGCTTTTGACAAGTCTAGAAAACAAGCATACACAGGTGATTTTCTGTCCGTATAGTACTCGACGGTTCGTTTGAGGGCCAAAATGGCACTCTCTGTTGAAGGACCAGACCGGAAACCGAATTGGGCATCGTGTAGCTGCAAATGTTTTCTTAAATACCCATCAAGTAGACCGTCCAGCACCTTTGCTAATATTGTAGCCAACGATATAGGTCTATAGTTGGTTATGTTCGAGATGACCCCAGTTTTATTTTTGAGAATTGGAACAACAATAGTCCTCATTAAATTATTTGGCAGATATCTATGTCGCAGGCACAGCGAAAAGAACATACCCAACACCCTAGGAAGATGGTCACCAGCATGATGTAAATGCTCAATACTGAGATCATCATACCCAGGGGACCTCCCCCTTTTCATGTTCATAATCACTTCACCCACCTGTTTAGCTGTGAAGCGAACCGGGTTTATATCAGGAGACACCTCCGTAGAGGTTTTACCATTCATGGATCCTAAAGGAGAGTAAACTTTAAAATATTGCCTCATTTTTTAACAATCTCTTTTTTTTCACTAGTGTTATCAATGCTCACAGGAAGGCCCGGCAGCGGATTTAATTTATTTGTGGATTTCCAAAAATTTTTGAAGTCCTTATTACAATGTTGAGAAGCTATAATGTCCATTCTTATTTGCTTTTCCCGATTCTGGCACCATTTTAACTTAGACTTAAAACAACGTCTGCTTTCACACATTTGATCATACACAATACCCTTTTTAGGTTTGCCACATTGTAACCAATTATCAAATTGTATCCTGGACTTCCTATGAGCATCGTGTACATATTTATTCCACCCGACTACTGTTTTCTTTTTTCTAGTAATGGCACTGCCTTCATATGTCATAATTGCGGCCTCGCATAAGGTGTTCACTATAGTCTTATAGATTTTATCTAAAACCTCTATGTGATCTAGACACGCACACATACGATCACAACAATGATAGAACTCCACCGGTAAATGCATATCTATAAATTTCGAATTACAATATTCTTCATATTTATTTATTTGATAAAATAAATAAATAAGAAAAATGTTTATTTTTGGTGGGAGCGCATGGAAAGTAGACAGCCGCATCTTCCATGCCATCCACCTACCATGCCAGGCCTTAACCTACTGGCGACCTATTGTCACCTTATTTAGCTATAAATTAAGCGGATACTCCTAAGTTTAACCAACTAGTGTGTTGTTTTTTTTATAGAATAAGGGTGATAAACGAGCACACAGTCACAGGTAAGTGGTTGCTGTGGCCCATAGACACTACATCTATCTTCCTTTGTGAATTAAAATGCAGATGCGTTGTCAGCCATGAGTACTAAGATAGAATGCCTCTTTTCCAGTAAAATGGGTCTCCGGTTCTCTACACTCACCATACGAAATACAGCAGCATTAAGCTGCTATTTTACGCTGGTATTCTGTGAGAGCGTGGTCCTTCCCCGGTCGAGCCGACCCATTCGTGCTACTATTAATATAGCTGCATCATGGATCTACCATGTATTGTTTTAGTTTTTGTAAAACTAGCTTTGTTAAAACCAGTCGTCAGTAGTTTAAAGTGCGCATGAATATATTGCTAAGCTGCGAGCCTACGTTCAAAACTAAACCTAATTTAAACCGGCAAATTTTAGTTTATTATTTACACTAACACTATTCGTAAAAAATAAGCACAAAATTAAAAAGAAAATAAGAAAGTTTATCACTATGTTAAAACATTCTCTCTTATCTTTCAAATAATCACCTAATTTATAATAACATATTTCAGTAGAGTGCTTTTTACATGTGCCTAGAATTTATTCAAAAGAAACTCAGTAATAACAGACAATCTTGTTATAAATAGTTACACATCTTCCCAAAAATGAGCCTGGAGTTTACTGGAGCCTATATTTTATATGATGAAATATTTTATATTGTGGACACGAAATGCCACATAAAATATTTTAAAACCTAAATTACACGTCCAAAATAACAAATTTAATCCTTCACTTATGTAAACATTTCTACTTTACGTTTTTGTTGTGTAGGTCGAAAAAATCATTTATAGAATTATAAACCGTGTACGTTTCATTGATCAACTCCCAGTCAGGTGACTTCAATTTGTATTTTAATTGACAGGATGTCGATGAACAATCGGAGCGGCCTTTTTGATGTAAAAATATTTGTACCAATAAATATTTACCAATGTTCCCAAATTTATTGGACATTGAAAACGTACACGAAATTTACAGAAACGTATAAATCCGAACCTAAAAATGAAATAAATTAATGTTTATTTATTTGTTTCTGGTTTCAAAGGAATATCCTATGTAGAATCTTGTGTAGAAATTTTCACATTATTTATAAACAAGTGACTCTCCCGGCTCTGCCTGGGTGAGGTCTAATAATGTGGCATTATTTAGGTTTAATTATCAAAAAAATTAGAACAAGGGTGACAAACGAGCATACAATCCACTTTATGCGAAGTGGATGCTGTGGCCCATAGGTACCTGCATTTATCCTCGATTACAATCCACTTGATGCTAAGTGAATGCTGTGGCCATAGGTATCTGCATTTATCCTCGATTACAATCCACTTAATGCGAAGTGGATGCTGTGGCCCATAGGTATCTGCATTTATCCTCGATTGCAAATCACTTGATGCTAAGTGGATGCTGTGGCCCATAGACATCTGCGTTTATCCTCGATTAAGAATCCAGGATAAACGCATATGTCTGCAAGAGCTGCTATGTTTCTTATAGTGAATGTAGGGAACGGGAGACCCTTTTCACTGGAAACCAGGCATTTCATCTTAATCCTCAGGGGTGACAACGCATCTGCATTTTGATTCTTAATCGAAGGTAGATATAGCTTTCTATGAGCCATAGCATCCACTTACCATTACGTGAACTGTGTGATCGTTTGTCACTCTTATTCTTTAAAAAAAATAGATAAACCCGGACAGATCGACAGCAAAATATATTAATTAAAAAATGGTTATTTATGTCCTTATAGCATGCAAATAACCCCGTAACATCAAGAAAAGGCACTTCTTTCGACATTTTATTTATTTATTTAACACCAATAAGTTATACATTAACAAAAGCATAATATTTTTGCAAAAAATCATAAAAGCTAAGTGTTGACTTAATTACAGGTGTTACACACATTTCATAAAAAAATAGACAGAAGTAAACAAATGCAGTGAATTAAATTGAATACAAAAATTAGGAGATCAATAAATATATCAGAATTTATTATTATATAATTATTTAAATTAAATCATGCATAATCCACTATTGTTATTAACATTAGAAATTTTATAAACGTTAAACATAACAAAAATAAAATCATTAATAAATTATTATATACAATCATTACTTAATCACAATTTAGGTTTTATATTACTAGTAAGAAAAATTATATAATTTTACTGTGAATTACAATTATTTGAGGAATAGAAATGTAATAAATCACCTTTAAATTTCCAAAGATTATCTGAAAATATTTCAATAATCGTATCAACATTTCTATCTTAATGTTTATTATCAGTAGCCATTATGGCACTAATACAATTCTTATGTGATAATTTATATATAGCATTATAACTCAACATCAATCTATTAATCGGAGAATAGCGCACTTGACGTGAACGTGTGCTCTTTTCTACGAATGTTATAAAAGACTAAATTTAATTTGGCTAGTAAATAAGAACTATCAATGACGCCATTCACCAACTTATACAAGAAAATAAGGTCAAGGAGCTGTCTTCGATTCGAAAGTGTTTGAAGCTCAAAGTAATTTACCTTATCTTCGTAAGTTCTAAGAGTTTTAACTAGTTAATGATCGTAAGATAAATGCAAAAGAAATCTCTTTTGTATCCTTTCGATTCTATGTGAGTAAATATTAAAGTGTGGATTCCATACTACGCTGCAGTATTCCAAGATACTTCATACCAAAGCTGAGTAAATAATTATTTTAGCGCGACTATTCCTGAATTGCTTACAGTTACGGAAGAGGAAGCCAAGAGTCCGAAAACCCTTGTTGACAACATTATCTATGTGGATATTATAACGAAGTTTATTGTCAAGCGTAACTCCTAAATCGCGTATGTGAGGAACTTCAGACAGAATACGACCATTAATGAAATATGTTGTTGCAAGAGATGTTTTCTTTCTAGAAAATTTTATAACATGACACTTGTCAGCATTTAGTGTCATATCGTTGTTACGACACCATAATGTCAAGTTATTTAAGTCTTCCTGTAAGAACTCTGCATCAGAATTTGAGGAGACAGGTCTAAAGATCTTTAGAGCGTCAGCAAATAAATAAAACTTAGAATTCTCAAAGCAATTACTGATGTCGTTGATGTAAATGTTAAACAATAAAGGCCCAAGATGAGATCCTTGAGGTACGCCAGTATAGGTAAAAAACGGCTCAGAAGCATAACCATCAACAACAACAATTGACGACCGATTGGCAAGATACGAATTAAACCAGTCCAGCAAAGGTTTGCTATACCTATCCTTTTGAGTTTGACTAGTAAAATAGAGTGATCAACCTTGTCAAAGGCCTTACTCAAATCTGTGTAGATTGCATCAACGGATTAGCCAGTATCAAGAGATTCAGTAATATCTTCCACAAAGGAAACTAGGTTAGTAACTGTTGATACTGATGAATAGAAATAATGGAAATAGGTCTATTATTTTCAGCTTCCTCTTTGTCTTCGGTTTTGAACAAAGGCAACACAAGGGCTTCTTTCCATAAGGTTGGATATGTACTAGTCCTAAGATATCTATTGATTATCAGTGCAATAGGCAAGGTCAATGCGTTAGCGCAATTGCTTACAAATATTGACACAATGCCATCTGCTCCAGCTCCTTTCCTAATGTCAAGTCTTTTTAAAACATTGTAAACCTGGTCCACTGTACAAGATATATAAACAAGGTACATTGCAACAAGGGTTCATAAGATTAGGACTAGTATCGAAGTTTTGAATATTATTACTGCACTGTATACTAACGAAAAATGACTAGCGAAAACATTACAAATGTCTGTTCCATTGGAAGCAAATTTATTATCGTCTTTAATTTTAGAAGGATACGAACTTTTACCTTTCTTTTGTTCCAGGAATGACCAAATCAATTTTGGATTTGACTTTAAAAAGAGTTCAAGGCGTTCTATATACTGAGCGTAGGTGTATGCTAGCATCTCCTCACATCTTCTTTTCAGTAAGTCAAAAGAGAGTTTATCGCGAGGATTGTTAAATTTGCGAACTTTCATCCTATATTTATATTTTTCTTTAATTCATTTTATCAGACACGGAGTAAACCAAACTGGGTATTTATGACTACGCGGTTTAGCCTTTAGTATATATTTCCTTATTAACTCACGAATTATGTCATAAAATACTGCAACCATATCATCAACAGAAAGACATTCACCCAAAATTTCCCTCCAGTCAATGTCATTTAGATTCTTCCTTATATTTTCATAATCAGCCTTATGGAAGCAAAATTTTGTAATTGTGTTATTAGGAACTCGTGGTGCCGGATCTGTAAAATCTATTGAAAAAACTAATGGCAGATGAAGGGAATTAACACATGTCAAAGAATCAGGACATGACATAATATCAACAATGTTAATATTAGACGAGACAAGATCGAGCATTTTATTTTTAGAGTTCTTAATTTGATTAAATTGGTTCAATTCATTGCACGAGAGAAAGTCTGTTATGAGATTCTGTAGATAGCTATTGGAGTATTTTGCACAAAGATGCCCGTGGGGCTCTAAAGACCATGTAGATACTACTTAGATTAAAATCTCCAGCAACAATTATATTTTCATCGAGTGATTCCAATACTCGACTTGAGTTATTAATGAAATGCTCAAAAATGTATTTTGGACGGATGGGGGAATATACACAGCACATATATAAAGTCTTTCAGACTTGCCTTGGACGTTTTCTACTTCTACGCAGGGCAAAGATCCTCGCACTTGGACTCGAAACTAAAGAGCCGCTCCGAATTTATTTGCTTAGATACAACTATATGTACACCCCCGCCATTCTTTGAAGCGTGAAAACCACTACCCTCCCGATCACTTCTATAAATATTATAACGATCATCAAAAATTTCACAATCAAAAACACTCCTATTTAACCACGTTTCCGTCATAATTACAATATCGTATGAAATACAGATTATGTTTATTAAATATTAATATCAATTGTTTTTGATCTTAGACTTCGAACATTTTGGTAGTAAATAGAAATTTTATTCTGTAAAGTGCCTTTATGTAATAAAAAAACCAATTTAGCGAATTTAGCGTCACTCTATGACAAAATTATTCACAGTATCATGATTTTGTATATATACATTACAGACACTACAGTTTCATATGTGTTATTAAATAGATGTATATATAATAGATTAGTAAGTATAATAGACTAGTAGCAGTAAATGAAGAACTTTTAGTAAAATAATATAAAAATACATTTATCTTCAAACTTAAACGTGAAGATGACGTCACTATATTTTGTCGTTAAATCATTGTTTGTATTGTTTTATCTTTCAGAGTTATACAATTTGCAATTTGTTGTGAGTTATAGACCATTAGAACGTGTTTATAAAAGTTGGACATTGTGACAGTCTTTATATTATATAACCTTTTCTATGTATTTATGTTATGTTTTCAACACGATATTTATTTACGTTATGTTGTTACAAGAACATTCTTTATGAAGCTGAATTTATTAGAACTACGGTAATATTTATTAATAGAAAAATCATAGGCGAAAGATGAGTTTATTATATTTCGTATACTTTTTATAATAAGAGACGGCAAAGGGTACACCATCTGATGGTAAGTGACTACCGCAGTCTGTATGGATGGTAAGTGTCGTTCACTAGCATGTGAAGAATACTTAATAAATATAGATACAAAATAATATTGTAATATAACTATAGAAAAATAACAAAAAAAGAGGATACCTTCACAGTTTATTTTTTTTTTTGATTGATTTGGAGAAAGAAATACCTGTGACAAACGAAATTAAAGTTTCTTACGCCGAATATGTAAAAATAGTTTATTTCATTTGATCTCTCCATCTCTTCCTGTTACCATAGCATAATCGCAGTTTTGTACCAAAAGAATAAACTTTTATTAAAAAAATAAAAGAAATTAAAAACAATGCAATTAATAGCTGTCCAGGCTTTGTGTCGCAGCGACTTAACAATGAGTTGCAGGGCCGCACCGGGGGGCCTCGGGTCGATTCCCACACGGAACAAGTATTATGTAAACTTGTGTATGTATTTAAACTGACTCTACGATACAGGAAAAAATCCTAGTGTAACGTTTTTAAAAAAGTCAATGCACATAATGTAAAGAAGCTGTTAGATGGAAATTATCTTTTCGGTCCTTTTTTTTTTCTTTTTTTTAAAAAACGGTACCCCTACACTAGGATTTTCTCCTGTATCGTGGAGGCAGTTTACAAACATAAATTGCACAAGGACAAACATCCAGACCCGGAAAAATTATTTGTAGACCATACAAATACCTTGTTCCGTGCGGGATTCAAACCCGCGGCCCCAGTGCAACAACTCATTACTAAGACACTGCGCAACGAAGCCGTCAAGCCGTCAGCCGTCTTTGAAATCGAATTTTATATTTTGCGCGATACGTGTTCACACAGACGTCGTGTTAGAGTTTTATTATAGTAATAGGTCAGTCTTTCTCAAAGTGGGCGATAACGTCCCCTTGTGGGTGTTGGAGACCTAAAGGGCGCCCAGAAAAAATGGGGAGCGTTGGCGTGGTTTAGAGGGGCGATGGTTGATTCTTAATTTCATTTAGATACTTTATATTTTAAAATATACTAAAACGAAAGCTACCTATTACTCAATATCGAATAATTAGTTTATATTTTTGCTGCGTATGATGGTATATAAACTAGAAATACTTAATATAGATTTCGTAGGTAGCCCGTACGCTGTACGCAATCAAGTTGTAACAAGTTTTTGTTAAATAACGCTATTAGTGCAATCCTGTAGCAATCGGCTTGTTCACCGATACTTGTTTTAACAAGCCTAGTACGATTGAGCGTCAAAAGAGATAAACGAGTTTGTGCGTGTTTGTCTTATTCCTGTCGGTGCGTGCAATATTTAAATGCTATAAAAAACCCGTAATAATTTTTATATTTCCATTAGTGGTTTCTCGCGCAATCTTTAAAGAAGTATTTAAGTTTAACATTTACATATTTAACAGTTTTTAAACATTTGTAAAAACAAAGCCATGTCGGAAGCAAGAAAAAAGTAGACGGCAATATAGTGCAGAATATATTAAATATAGATTAATAGAAAATTCGACAAATCCATCTTTGCCTTTGTGCCTTCTTTGTTCAATAACATTTTCAAACGGAGCGATGACGCCTTCAAGACTTCAATGTCATTTAAATAAAATGGATCCAGATAAGAAGGACAAAAACTAGCCTATTTTCAAGACCTGGAAGAGAAGGGTAGTGCTCAGCCACTTGGCTACAATTTACAAATACACATTTACAAATACACTTGTATCAAAACCTTTTTTCGGTGGCTGCTAAGCAAGACGATGACAGACTTCGAGCTTCATACAATATCTCTTTGTAAATTGTTCTAACAGGTAAACTATAAACCATTGAAGAAACGTTTATTTTTCCGGTAATAAAAAAAGTTATTACTACTGTGCTCCATAAAGCGGCGGGAGCCATAATTCAAAAAATTCCATTGAGCAATAGTTCTATGCAAAGACGAATTGATGAAATGGCTAAAAATATTGAAGAGTCATTGTGCAATCATCTGAAGACTAGTCATTTTTCAATTCAGTTGGATGAATCCACTTTATCAACTAATTAAGCATTGTTGCTGTCTTACGTGAGGTTTATTAAAGATGAAAAAATATGTCAAGAACTATTTTTTGCTAGAAACTTAGTGTCAGACACAAAAGGAGAAACCATATTTAAAACACTGGAAAATTTTTGTGATGAAAAAGGAATTCCCTTGAAGAATATTATATCAGCTGCTACACATGGTGCTCCAGATATGACGGGGTATCAAAAAGGCTTCAAAGCGTAGATAAAAAATAAAATTCCAGATGTGGTTGCTGTACATTGCGTTATACATCGACAACATTTGGTTGCTAAAAATTTAAGTGAACAACTGTTTCAATCATTGCAACATGTCATCAAAGCAGTCAATAAATAGGAAACAACTCTTTAAATGACAGATTATTTAATTAGCTTTGTGTTACTGATGATGAAGATTTCATCCGATTGATCTCAAACACAGAAGTGCGTTGGCTATCAAAAGGGGATTGTCAGCCTCGATTTGACAGTCTATATGATAATGGAAAATGGAAAACAAAGACACAGAATTGCGCGACAACCTCATCACATTAAAAAATTATATCGCATTCCTGACAGACCTTTCTAAATTACTTAATGATATGAATCTCCAATTTCAACGCGTTGACTTGAACCTAATAAAAACAAAAAATGTGGTCGCTGCTTTCTTAGCTAAGCTGCTCTTACACAAGAAGAATATCGGCAGACGTGAGGTCCATAATTTTCCCCATTTATCACTATTCTGCAATAATGACGACTTGCTTCTCTACTGCAATACATTTATAAAATCTCCACAGTAATTTCACTGAAAGATTCCAAGACATTTTGAAATTGGAAATACTAGATCGGGTGTTAAATCCTTTTTCAAATGTCAAAATAGCAGTATCACCCCAAATGGAAAAATAACTTGCAGCAGTTGTACCGTGGATTGTGGTCGATCGTTCAACGATTTTTCATAGTATTCCCATCGTCATATTTATGTGAACTTGGATTTAGCGCTGTGACAACGCTGCTTACTAAAAAACTAAATCGTTTGTATGTTACCGAACGCTGCGACTTATGACTGTTTTTGAGTACAATCGAACCTGATATCAACAACTTGTTAAAAATCATCAAATTCATCCATTTCATAAGATAAGTTTTAAAACTAAAATTGATTAACTATCTATATAGTTTCTTTTGATTTGGTTAAAATATATTCTTAATATTTTTTTTTTATAGGATAGGGTGACAAACGAGCACACAGTCCACCTGATGGTAAGTGGTTGCTGTGGCCCATAGACATCTACATTTATCCTCGTTTGCGAATCAAAATGCAAATGCGTTGACACCCATGAGGACTAAAGATGGAATGCCTCTTTTCCAGTAAAAAGGGTCTCCGTTTCTCTACACTACCAAGCACAGCGGTGTTAAGCTGTTATTTGACGCTGGTATTCTGTGAGAGCGTGGTCCTACCCCGGTAGAGCCTACCCATTCGTGCTACAACACTAGCTGCAGCATGGCTCTACCAGGTACAAAATATTAAAAAATTGCGTTTTAATCAATTAAAACGCAACTTTCTCTCTCATTGGTGATAATATCTAGTTAAGAATGTAATTTTAAACACCAGAACCGACTAATATAGACACCATAACTAAATTTATTAAAGTAATGAAATTGTGGTTTTTAGGTTTTAGAAGTGTGTGTAAAATTGGGGGCTCTAAAAAAAATGGTTTTCAAAGGTGGCGGTTAAAGAAATAAGATTGATAATTTCTGATATAGGTAGAAGACACATAGAAGATAAAAATTTAATCTTTTGACCCTATTGAGTGAACTAAGTTCAGAATTAGTAGAAGTAGAAGAAAAGTACTAGAATGCAGTCTAAAATAAAAATAATAATTAAAAGCGGTTCACAATTGATAAAGATATCACGTAAAATAAAACAAGGACACACGAGTCGACTTGAAAACCTTCTTCTTTTTTTAGTCGGGTAATAAAAGCTACTACTTTCTTGAATACAACTTATATAATGGCTAAAACGCTAGTTTTATTATGTTTTATGTTGTATATTTATTTTTCAAAACTTTCTAGAGATTCGAAATTCTGCATATTCTTGTAAGTTAGTAAAATAAAGTTTTCTGTTTTTGAAGCAACCTCCCAGCTGTTACTGTTTAAAGTTTTATAGCACATTAAAAGTTAGCAACAACTGTAAAGAAAGATAAAAAATATTGAATAGGCAAATTAATGTTGTTTTATAAACAAATGTAATATTTTAAAATATATCTTTTATTTGGCAATTCAACTTGGAAATCAGTTTGGGTAGTACCACCCTCATACCTAATTCTGCTATGAAGCAGTAGTGCACGGAATACAAGAGTTTTCAGTTTTATTTTTATTCAGGTTTAAGAACAATATGCAAACACAAACAGGCACGCATGCACGCACACACGTAAGCTTAATCACGTGTTCATTTTGAAATTACGTGTCGACTTAAATTGGATTAGAGTCGGTATTATCATTTGATCTTCAGATATGTGAGACAAAATAATTTACGAAAGTGCGAACGATAGGTTTACATTTCATCTATTTCTATTATGTCGAATAAGAGCGAGAAAGAAACACATAGTTCACCTGATGGTAAGTTGATACGATGGCCCATAGACATCAATATATCTCGTCGATTAAGGATCAAAATGTAGATGCGTTGTCACTGAGGACTAAGATGAAGTGCCTCGTTAGCAGTAAAAAGGATCTTTGATTCTCTACAAACACCATATTATAAGATAAGCCGCATTATTTTACATACCATGGTCGAGCTGTATACTTTATAAAGCGTTTGCATACAGGGCTATTTTTTAAAGAGTAGCCAAATTTTAAGCTTAACACTTTCACTGTTCGGTTTTCAAACACATTAGTAAGACAATAGCAATGACCTATATGTAGTGCACTGGACAGCGAAAGGGTTAAGTTCAAAGGTATACATAATGATATACCGTTATTGCAGTTTTTGAAAATACGAGCAAATAAAGCTTCTACTTTTTTTATAGAATTAGGGTAACAAACGAGCAGACAGTTCACCTGATGGTAAGTAGATGCTGTGGCCCATAGACATCTACATTTATCCTCAATTATCAATCAAAATGCAGATGCGTTGTCACCCCTGAGGACTGAGATGGAATGCCTCGCTTAGTAATAAGGGTTTCCGGTTATCTATACTCACCATACGAAACACAGCAGTAATAAGCTGCTATATTACGCTGGTATTTTGTGAGAGCGTAGTCCTCCTACTCTGACTCTACTCCAGTCGAGCCGACCCATTCGTGCTGCAACCACGATATAGCTGAAGGATGGCTCTGCCACTTAAAATTATACCAAATTGAATGTGATTTATGGGCAGCAACGGTTTTATCTACCCATCGACCCTTATAAATGTGTGCGTGTTAATCTAAATCAATGAAAATAATGCATTATTTTAATTGATTTATATTAACAAGCAACATTACCACGCATTTTAAATTTAAAGATAAATAGGACAATGTTTGAGATTTTTTTATTATTTTTTCTTCATCATTTGCACTTTTTCTGTAAATTTAGCCGGGTATTGCAAAATAGCCCTGTATATTATAGTAAAATACTTACCCATGGCGAAAAGGATGATGAGGGCGGAGACCACCCAGGAGCACATCTTGTCTGCACTGTAGAGCTTGGAGGATTACATCCCTTTCACTTTCCCGTATATCACATTTGTATAATTGAGTGTCCCTGAAACAAAAATGAACACTATTACACTTTGTTGCGTGTTTATATTATGCTAGCTTTACCTTCCCGTTTTAGAATTCAATTAAAAAAAGGGCCAATCACAAATTAGCCCAAAGCGCAAAAGCGAACAATTTGTGTTTAATAAAAAATAAAACTAATCTGTGCGTACAGTCAATTGTAACAATGTTAATTAATAACAGATTTTTATTAGCTTGATATGTATAAATCTATGAATTTAATGGATTTTTAAATTCAGTTTTCACCTACTTTCGGACGTTTACATGATCAGAAATTTTGCATATGTTTTAAGAAATAATAATAGTAAAATGATTTCTTGGCTTTGCCTTAGAATTCTCAATAGTATCATTGCATCTAATGATCCTTACGTGTTGTTTTAACTTTTTTAAGTTGTAATTTATTTTATATTAGCTAACAACCAAGCTTCGCCTGGGATCTATTAATGTGTTGAAGATAGTCATCAAAGATCATATTTTTTAAAAATTTTTTGTTTTCTCAAAAAACAAACTTCCAAGTTATCATATAAAATATATCCCAGATTACAATTGGCGTTGCTTTCTATCTGTTTGTCAAGTTTCATTTCAATAGATAAAATACCAATTTTATCAGACAAACTCATGAAATTTTATGAAAGTTTTGGTTTCTTCAGTTGTTCAAATATATAGGACTTATATAATATAGCGTTCGCAAAAAAAAAAACAAATAAATTATGATAGCTATAACTGTACAAAGAAGAAAAACAAAAGACTTTTCACGTGTAACACTAAATAAATGGGTTGGAATAATGGTCATGAGATGTAATTCGGCAAACACAGTTTTAGGCGGATTTATTCCACGCTCCATTTGCCAAATTTTCTTAGTTTTTTCAATAGGTTTATTTTTGCCAACTCAAAGTTTTCACATTATTGTTTCAAAGTATACCTCTATTATTCTTATGAAAGAAGACATATATATTTAAATATAAAGGTGACAAACGAGCACACAGTTCACCTGATGGTAGGTGAACGTTGTGGCAAATATACACTGTAGTTTATCCTCAATGAATAAAAATGCAGATGCGTTGTCTCCCCTGAAGACTAAGAGTGAATTATTTGTCACCAGTGGAAAGGGTCTCCTGTTCTCCACACTCATAATTTGAAACACTACTGCATTATACTGCTATTATATGTTGCTATATACACTAGTATATACCCTAGGGCGTGTCGGTTACTTTGGTTCTCTACGTATATCGTAATAACGGATTTTATTACGTATAGACACTCCTGAGCAATCTTAGGGTTCCTCATACATTGAAAGTGTACTCATTAGATATATGGTTTTTACGATGATCGATAGTGGCATGGTTAGCCAACTAAAATAATTCCAATAGTCGTTTCAGCTAACGGCCTTCTCCCTATTAGCAATTTTAAGAATTTTTTAGGGTTCCATATTTACACAACAAGGAACCCTTATAATTTCGCCATATCCGTCCGTCCGTCCGTCCGCGGTTGTGCTCACCCTAGGTGCTACTAATCTGTCATTTGGCATAGTTATAGATATTAATAACGCCTTCAAAATTATGAAATAAAATCGTAAAATACATTTTTATTTTTCAAACAAATAAATTGAGAGGATGATTTATATTTACCCGTCTATTCTATCATGTGGGGTATCGTTGGATAGGTCTTTCAAAATTACCGGGAGTCACATCTTTTCGATTCAGGAGCCCGTTTACGAAATATTTAGTTTTAAAATGATATTTTCTATTAGAGTCTTGTGTCCCCTCCCCTCTACCAACTAAACCGCTGTTTTTGGAATTGTGAAAAGTATACACGATATTCACATATATAATGAAGTTAACAGTGAAACTATTACAGCTTAGTAGCCTCATTCAGTTTCATTTGTCACACTCTTGTTTTACGCGGGCGACCAGAGGATAATTTAAAGCAGTGGTGGTTTACGTGAAGGTTCCTTACGGTCATATACGAGTATGTATATCTTTCGTGTATATGTTAGGGTTGGACTGCCGGGAATATTTAGATAGATCGTCAACTATGATCATCTTTGTATCTTGGCATGTGAATGATTTGATGTAAATTGTATAATATTCAAAATCAATTTTTTTTTATCTTTTTTGAATACCACTCCCTATAAGTCTCATTTGAAAATCAGTACTTCAGTTACGATCTTCCTGTTTGGGCCCAGTTTTAGGGTTCCGTACCTCAAAAGGAAAAAAAGGAACCCTTATAGGATCACTTTGTTGTCCGTCTGTCTGTCTATCTGTTTGACTTTCTGTCTGTCAAGACCCTTTTTCTCAGGAATGCGTGGAGATATTAAGCTGAAATTTATATCAAATACTCAAATCTACTGTCTCTTAGAGCTGTGAAAAAATCAAACTTCTAAGTCAACGCAATCAAAAGATACAGCCGTTTATTGCCGCAAATTTTCGACATTCGCAAGGGAATCAAAACTTACAGGGTACTTCCCGTGATCTCAGAATCTTGAAATTTGGTACGAAGCAACGATTTATGGCACAGATAAAGAAAAAATTGCGAAAAGTATAAATTTTTAGTTACATCATATAATAAAAATATTTTTAATAATTTTAAACTTATATACCTACGGATTTGTTCGGAACCCTCGGTGCGCGAGTCCGACTCGCACTTGGCCGGTTTTTTAGTCGTTTATAGCGGTCAAAACCACGAACTCACTTATTATACTCATTATAAAGAAAGCCTACGTATTGTCATGGGCAACTACGGAACCTTACCTCTACATTGTACGTGGCCCGACATGCTCTTGGCCAGTTTTTATAAGACTGAAATGACCAACTAACTTACACTCCACTTGGTGGTAAGTTTTCCTGTGGTCCAGTGATACCTGCAGCCAAATTTAAACAAATAAGGCTACAGGTGCGTTGTTCCCTCTAAGATGTCCATCATAAGAAGGAATGCTTCACAGCCTGTAATTAAACTGGATGTCCATACTCTTTAAGATTGGAACACAACAGTGCAAGCACTGTATTTGCCGGCAGAAATACGTACCAACTAGAAAATACGACCTACATCTAATATAATTGGGACTCTATAACCAACCTTATTACGTTAGTAATACTGTAAAAATAACACGAAATTGAAATAATTTAATTGAATCCGTTAAATACATTTAAAAATGAAAATATCATTTAAGTGAACGCTATGCAAGACATGCACTTTAACCGCAATTTAAATTTTACTTCAGCTTACTTCAGCGAATATACGACGTGGAACGTCCTCTTAAATTGGACGTGGTGTAACTGAAAGAGTGAGACTTATTTTAAATTTGCGACGCGCCCTGGCTTTGCCTAGATATATTTATGTGGTGTTATTTCTTTTACCATTTAATTTTCAATTTCTAGAAATAAAATATTTTTTATTAGTATATGGTGACAAACCAGCACACAGTCCACCTGATGATAAGTAGTTGCTGTATCCCATATATATCTACATATATCCTCGACTACGAATCAAAATGCAGATGCATTGTCACCCGTGAGGACTAAGATGGAATGTTTCGTTTCCAGTAAAAGGGGTCTCTGTTTCTCTACACTCAACACACGAAATACAGCAGCATTAAGCTGCTATTTAACGCTAGTATTCTATGAGAGCGTGGTCTTTCCCCAGTCGAGCCGACCCATTCGTGCTACAACACTGTGGTTCTACCACGTATAAGTACAATATCCAGGTTTTCTGATAAATATAGCTTAAATCACTCCAGGAATTGGGGATAACTATCTGTAAAGTTTCATTACAATCGATTTAGCCATTGGAACAGAAAAAAATCCAATTAAAGGCATCACTAATAGAAACTATCATCATTTTGCTTCGTAAGTGTAATATATTGTTCTCACTTCACTCTTCGTAAGTAAATTCATTTTTTCGATAGATGGCGGTATAAACAGTCAAGTCCAAATTTTATTGTTAACTGGCTGGTACCCGGCGCGTTGCAGCCGCAGAAGAAATAATTGTAGAAATATCGTTTTAAGATTGGAAGAGTTATATTGTTTAATTACGAATGACATATGGGACTGAAAATATTTTCATTGAAGTTGGATGATACATAACTTTCAAATTTTGTCGCCACTATACATACGCGCGCCCACCTACTGCAGCTACTTTCATTTTTATGAATGAAAATGTTTGTATAATTACCAATAAAAT
This sequence comes from Parnassius glacialis, assembly GCA_033319125.1. Taxonomy (NCBI): domain Eukaryota; kingdom Metazoa; phylum Arthropoda; class Insecta; order Lepidoptera; family Papilionidae; genus Parnassius; species Parnassius glacialis. Next base: position 1,565,673 of record JAVANC010000013.1, on the reverse strand, counting down.
TAATACGGGTTAGTAGATAATATTACACCGTCCGTATTCGGCTACTTAATAATAATGTTTTAAATTAAAAAATATGAAAATAAAATAACTCAAAACAAAATCCCGGTCTTAAAATCATTAAAATTGAACTAAAAGAAAGGAAAAATAAAAGAAAAAAAAAATCTTTCTTTTGTATTATTTTATATATTTAAATTATTCCTATTTATATTTTACATTTTATTTTTGTATTGGAAACAAAACCCAACTATCTAACTAATCAGCCATTTGATAGATCAAGGTAATAGCAAAAACATCGTTAAGGTATTTATATCTTGCTATAATATTTTTAGTATTTCTGATCGACTTAATCAAAATAAGAAAATGATTAAAAAGCGTAAAAGCTAAGAAAACAAAGCTGACTCAAAACGAATACAAGCCAAAAAAAAATATGGTACTTTCCATAGAAGTTGATATAAAGATGGAGGATTTAGGATTTTTAAACAGTGGTAGAGCCACGCGGCAGGTTTGCTATCGCACGGATGGCTCCCCGGCTCCCCGGCTCGAACCGGGGTGGTACCACGACCTCACAGAAAACCAGTGTGAAGTAGAGGTTTACCTCTGCGTTTCGCTTGGTGAGTGCAGGTGGCCGGAGGCCCCTTTTTACTGGAAATGAGGCATTCCATCTTAGTCCTCACGGGTGACAACGCATCTACATTTTGATTTGTAATAGAGGATAGATGTAGGTGTCTATGGGCCGCAGCAACCACTTACCATCAGGTGGACTGTGTGCTCGTTTGTCACCCTTATCATATAAAAAAAAGGAAAAAAGGTAAACATGTACAGGAGTACGTTCATAGAGGACACATTATTATCACTCCCAGTGATAAAATGGAATTTGGTTGAAAAAAAATGTCTCATAAAGAAATTATGAAGAGTAAAAAATCATCATCATCATTACAAGTCCACTGCTGAACAAATGCCAAAAGGCCAAGAAATACCACAAAGTACGGTCCCAAACCTACTGCGTCCATTGACTTCCAGCATGTCTTACCAGGTCGTCACTCCATCTAGTGGGGGACGCCCTACACTTCGCCTGCCGAAACGAGGCTGACACTCGAAAACATTTCTACGCCATCGATTGTCGGTTATTCGAGCTATATGGCTGGTCCATTGCCACTTCAGCTTACTAATCTATTAGGCTGTCGGTTACTCTGGTTCTACAACGGATATCCTCGTTTTTATTACGCAAAAAACCGAGAATAGCCCTCTCAATAGCTCACTTAGCGACCTTGAGATTCCTCATATGACCAGCAGTGAAGGACCATGTCACAGATCCATAGGTTATGACTAGCAATACGCACTGATTGAATAATTTTGTTTTGAGGTTTTAAGGTAAACCTGACGAGAAAATGTGCCGTAATCTTCCAAATGTTGCCTAGCCGAATTGAATCCGTCAACTGACCTGTCGGTCGAAGTTGGACTTACATAGAGTTGGACTATTTGTCCCAGGTAAACATACTCACCAACAACTTCGAGCTTAGTGCTCCCAACATCCGGCATAAGTGTTATATGCACGTTACACATGACTTGTGATTTGTCCATGTTCATCTTAATATCTATGCGTTGGAAGACAATATTGAAGTCGCTGAGCATAGTGCTTAGGTCCTCCAGCGATTCTGCCATAAGTAGTGTATCATCAGCAAATCGAAGGTGAGTGATGTATTCGCCACTGACGTCAATACTGTATCATTTCCAGTCCAGCAGCTTGAAAACGTCTTTCAATCCAGCGGTGAAGAGTTTCTGGGATATTCTCTGCAGTTGGATAGGATTCGTAATCTGGTCCTTTATACGGATAGTTATCGTAGCCTTACTGTACAAAAACTTCCTCACTTGGATATACCGACAGTCAACTTGGCACCCCTGATGGCACTGCAGCACTGCCCAAATTTTGATGTAATTTAAGGCTTTCTCATAATCTACATTCGCAACACAAAGTGGCAGATTATACTGTTCGGTTTTCTGTATAATTTGCCGAACGGTGTGTATGTTTTCGGAAACCGACTTATTCGTGAGGCGGGAAGTCGTCGAGCCGGCGTGTCAGGCGATTCGTAATGACTGTCGAAAACAGCACGTAGACGCGGCTCAGAAGGGAAATCGGTCTGTAGTTCCTCAAGCAAGCAATGTTGCTTTTCTTAAAGAACAAGACCACTGCATTTCTTCTCCACGCCTTCAGAGTAGTTCCACCATGGAGGAAGGAATTAAAGAGCTTCTGGTAGACTTCAAGTACTGGTTTTCCACCTGCTTTCAGAAGCTCCGCTGTAACTCCATCTTCGCCCGGGGACATGCCGTTTTTAAGGTACCGGGGAGTCATTGTAATCTCGCTTAGGCTGATGTTCGAGATATCATCGGAATGGTGTCGGATAAGACTCGCTCTTGGATCGTTATTCACACATTCGTATGGCTCCAACGATGACGTGTACAGCTGCCCACAGAACCTCACAATCTCACTCAAAATCTCAGGTGTCGTGGCAATGATGCTGCCGAATTCGGTCTTTAACATTGACAGTTGGCTCTTTCAGACAGATTTCTGGTAAAGAATTTGGATCCCTAATTCCGCGCGATCGCTTTTTCAAAACGAGCTGTATTAAAGTTACGTAAGTCCCGCAGCAAACGGCAAGGCCCCAGGCGAGGATGGAATTACAGCGGAGCTTCTGAAAGCGGGTGGAAGACCGGTACTTGAAGTCCTTCAGAGGCTCTTTAATTCCGCCCTCCATGGTGGCATTACACCGGAGGCGTGGAGCAGATGTGCGGTGGTCTTGTTCTTCAAGAAAGGTGACAACGCTCTCTTGAAGAACTACAGATCGATTTCCCTTCTGAGCCGCGTCTACGTGCTGTTTTCGAGAGTCATTACGAATCGTCTCGCGCGCAGACTTGACGACTTCCAGCCTCCCGAACGAGCCGGTTTCCGAAAGGGCTTTAGCACCATAGACCACATACATACTCTACGGCAAATTGTACAGAAGTCCGAAGAGTACAATTTGCCACTATGTCTGGCGTATGTGGACTATGAGAAAGCCTTTGATTCCGTCGAAATTTGGGCGGTGCTGCAGTCCCTTCAGCGGTGCCAAGTTGACTGTCGGTATATCGAAGTGCTGAAGTGTTTGTACAGTAGAGCTACGATGGCTATCCGAGTACAGAACCAGAGTACGAAACCTATCCAATTGCAGAGAGGTGTAAGACAGGGTGACGTTATATCCCCGAAACTCTTCACCGCTGCATTGGAAGACGTTTTCAAGCTTCTGGACTGGAAAGGATACGGAATTAACGTCAATGGCGAGTACATCACTCACCTTCGATTTGCCGACGATATAGTCCTCATGGCAGAATCGCTGGAGGAACTAAGCACTATGCTCAATAACCTCAATAGTGTCTCCCAACGGATAGGTCTTAAGATGAACATGGACAAAACAAAGATCATGTTTAAAGTCCATGTCACACCTATGCCGGTAGTTGTTGGGAGCACTAAGCTCGAAGTTGTTGACGAGTATGTTTACCTGGGACAAATAGTCCGACTAGGTAAGTCCAACTTCGACCGAGAGGTCAATCGACGGATTCAACTCGGCTGGGCAGCGTTCGGGAAGCTACGACACATCTTCTCGTCAGAAATACCTCAAAACCTTAAAACAAAATTGTACAACCAGTGCGTGTTGCCAGTGATGACTTACGGAACTGAGACGTGGTCTTTCACTGCTGGTCGTATGAGGAAGCTCAAGGTCGCTCAGCGAGCTATGGAGAGGGCTATGCTCGGAGTTTCACAGCGTGATAAACTTAGGAATGAGGATATCCGCAGTAGAACCAGAGTAACCGACATAGCCCAACGGATTAGTAAGCTGAAGTGGCAGTGGGCCGGCCATATAGCTCGAAGAACCGACAACCGATGGGGAAGAAAGGTTCTCGAGTGGCAGCCTCGTACCGGTAGGCGAAGTGTAGGGCGTCCCCCCACAAGATGGAGTGACGACCTGGTAAGACATGTAGGAAGTCGATGGATGCAGGTGGCTCAGGACCGTGCTTTGTGGCATTCTTTGGGGGAGGCCTATGTTCAGCAGTGGACTTGTGAAGGGCTGTAATGATGATGATGATGAAGTCCCGCAGCATGCACGTGGAGGTCTGTCTGTTCAGTTGCCTGTATGCTATCAAATCTGCTAAAGACTGCAGCTTTATTTCCCGTTGAACAGCCATTAGATTAAAAATATGATCGGTGAATATTTGTGTTCTTCTGCTGTGGATTTTGCAAAACTGAACTCCGACCGCATGGACAGTTTACACAAGATTGTCATTCATAACTTCCATTTCATTTCAGATTTTTAGGCACTGAAGATGGTTTTATAACTCGGGCTGAAAGTTTTCGAAGCCTTGGATTAGAGCGAGTGGGACGTATCGTTGACTTCATTAGACGTGACCTCTCCAAATCGACGTTTAGATTCAGTGTGCCTCTCACCAATCGGTGATCGCTGCCAGTTTTTACGAAGAAGAAGGTTTATGTCAAAAGGTCAGCGTGCCATTTGCCTAGATTTACATTGGTTGAGAGACATTTTATTACATATATGATGAAATTATAAAATTGGGTAAAATTTTATGTTGTATTTCGAAAACAAAGGGCCTTATTATTAAATTGCGTGAAAACAGACTGCACCCACAGACATTACAGTCGTATGAACTCGTTACTAGACGTCACTTGGACCGCAGTTTCAACTCCGTCATATACATTTCCAAGTCGTAAAACAACCAAGAAGTAAAATTAAAGCGTGCCTTTATCCAGAGCAGTGAGTTCACAGACTACCATTTATCAACACTCTGCGCCGGCTGAAGGACCCGTCTTTTAGTTTTATGCTCTGCGAGATTCGCATCTTAGTGCCGATTTTAATTGCTTTCTGTGAAATAAAATTACGCTGTTGCGTTAACCCACTTCTAACGGAGTTGTAGCCAGAGGTATCCTTTCACGAAGTTTTAATGGAAGTAAAACTTGTAATAACAGATGTTTTACAATGTTGGATGATTTGATGGAAAAACGATAAAGTAAACTTTTTGTAGTCTTTTCTGTTCTATAAAACTTTGAAAAAGGAAATTAAATAAAAGTACAGTCGCGGTTCTTCAAATATAATACATTATTTTACATTTGCACGCTGGTTTTGGCTGCTATTTAAAATAGTAAAAATGTTTTACATTAAATGACAAATGACTAAATCATTTTAAATAACCTTGTACCAGCATCTAATTGACGAGAAGTGACGTCACATTGGTGAAGCTTTCACCTAAAGTAATAAATAGTTTTTCTAAAAATTTATTGTCACTTGACGTGAATATAAAGGTAATAAATAAAAAATAAAAATAAAGTATACTACATAAATAACAACAATTTTACAATACTTGCTGAGAAAAATCAACTTAAAATAGACAGCTTGGTTAATTGACTTCCCCTGAAGTGTACTCTTAGAAATGAGGGGAGGCCTGTTTCAAAGGGAGGGAAGTACAAACCAAACCAAACCAAAGCCTTTAACTTTATTTATATTTTCTTTTGGGCATATCGAAGTGCTGAAGTGTTTGTACAGTACGGCTACGAAAGCTATCCGAGTACAGAATCAGAGTAGGAAATCTATCCAACTGCAAAGCGGTGTAAGACATGGTGTCGTTATATCCCCGATACTCTTCACCACTGCATTGAAAGACGTTTTCAAGCTACTGGACTGGAAAGGATACGGTATTGACGTCAATGGCGAGTACATCAGTCACCTTCGATTTGCCGATGACATAGTCCTTATGGTACAATCGCTGGAGGACCTAAGCACTATGCTCAATGATTTCAATAGTGTCTCCCAACGGATAGATCTTAAGATGAACATGGACAAAACGAAAGTCATCTGTAACGTCCATGTCACATTTACGCCAGTAGTTGTTGGGAGTACTAAGCTAGAAGTTGTTGAAAAGTATGTTTATCTGGGACAGATAGTTTGACTAGGTAAATTCAACTTTGACCGAGAGGTCAATCGAGTGATTCAACTCGGCTGGGAAGCGTCGGGAAATTACGAAACATGTTGTCGTGTATACCTCAATACCTCATAACGAGATTGTACAACCAGTGCTTGTTACCAGTGATTACTTATGGATCTGAGAAGTGGTCCTTCACTGCTGGCCGTATGAGGACGCTCAAGTTCGGTCAGCGAGCTATAGAGAGGTCTATGCTATTTTTTCTCTTCGTGATAAACTTAGAAATTAGGATATTGCCAGTAGATCCAAAGTTATCGACATAGCCCTACGGATTAGTAAGCTGAAGTGGCAATGACACCGCCATATAGCTCAAAGAACTTACAACTGACGGGGAAAAATGGTTTTGAGTGGCAGCCTCGTACCAGTAGGCGAAGTGTAGGGCGACCCACCACTAGAAAAAAATGACGACATAGTAAGAAATGTAGGAAGTCTATTTATGCAGGTGGCTCAGAACCGTGCTTTGTGGCATTCCTTGGGGGAGGCCAAGGCACAAGTCCACTTCTGAACATATTCAGCAGTGGACTTGTGATGGGCTCTAATGATGATAATGATGATGATGATGATCACCTGTTTCCCAGGGGTTAGTATCATCAAAAATCCTTAATATTATAATATTCCTTTTTATGCAACCATTGTTTAATAAAGTTTTAAACTTTGAGAAGGTAAAATTTTGTATTTACATAACTACACATCATACACCTACTTATGTTTTGTAATGGAAATAAACATATAAAAGGGTATATTAAAGCAGTGAGAAAACAAAGTTCCAAGAGAATGCTCTTATTGTAAACAAAATAAACAAACACTTCTAATTGAGAAACATTCTCGTTTTCTTTTTGTTTACAAAACATGACTAAAAGCTTTCTTACATTTCTAAAGTATAAATTAAATTTACTGCGTTATACAAGGCTTATTGTAATTCAGAATACCAGTGTAAAACAACAGCTCTATATATATGTATAAATGTATGGTGAGTGTAAAGAACCAAAAACTCTTTTCATTGGATAAGAGGCATTCTATCTTAAACCTCAAGGATGACAACGCATGTGCATTTTAATTTGGAATGAAATACAGATGTACACGTCTTTGGGCTAAAGTATCCACTTAACATCAGGTGAACTGTGTGCTCGTTTGTCAACATCGAATGGGTCGGCTTGTCCAAGTCATTCGATGTGTTGGCATGACTGGGGATGGATCACGCTCTCACAAAATACCACCGTAATGTAGCAGCTTGTTTCATGTGGTGGGTGTAGTGAACTCGAGACAATTTTTATTGAAAGCATTCAGCCTTAGTATTAGGGATGACAACGCATCTGTATTCGATACTTAATTGACACCAATTTACTACTGGCCACACCATCCACTTACCATCAGGTGAACTGTGTGCTTATTTGTCACTCTTATTCTATATAAAACAAAAACATTTCCTGTTTCAATATTCCCCTTATCGCCTTTTGCAACACCCACGACGAACTTTTCAGCATAATATAATGCACTTCAATTAATTATAGTTAAATTCATCTCAATACCGGGTACCGGCGTTTATTATGCAACTCTCTCGCAATTATCTTTTGAAAGAACATGATTAAATGAATCCGCTATAAACAACGTTATTCATTTCGAGCGTTTGAGCTTTGTGACAAAATCAAAATTACCACAATATGCACAGAACAGACTCTCTGAAGTCTAGTCTGTCTGAAAAGTTTTTTCATTTCATGGCAATTCTAACGGGAAATACTTGACTTTAAATCTTTACACACAAATGTTATTTTCGCTTGCAATGGGTTAGTATACATCGTTACAGAAGTTTTCCGAATCAATTATGCAGTGCCCTAATGAGACTCAATAAAGCGAAGGTATTTGTGAAGGATCATCGACAAATCTGATTATAATAAGCCCCTCTATTACTTCTATCTTTTATTTCCTCTAAGTTTTTATTTAGCAGTTCATAAGCCGAGTTAAGCCAAGCGCTCGCTCTAAATTTCACGGTACACGAGCAACCCGGGTTCAATGTAATTATTAGTTGTAATTTTAAGTGCTGATATATCACGTCGTCAACGGTTTAGGAAAACATCCTGAAGAAAACTGAATGTCTGATATTACGACAAAAAGTATTTCGAAGACATGTGAATTTCGCCAACACGCATTCAGGCAGGGCGGCGGACATTTCCTTCCCCTAAAATCATGTCAGAAATGCGAAAAGCTCTGCCCAGCAGTGGGATATATATATGCTGTAACTTTTACTTTAAGCTTATTTTAAGGGTTATTTCATTCTTTATCTCCCCGTAAAAGTCTACAGCTGAACATGGGCAGCTTCCGTTTAGCGTTTATCTATATACGGATTGTATGAAAGTCGGATTGATTATTATAACATTTCTTGTGTTATTTTATTCCAAAGCTGTAATTTTTGATTAGTTTGTTTTATTTTATGCCATGACAACCTGTAACACCATATTTCACCTACTCAGGGGTTGAATATCTCGTAATGTGAGAGTGAGTCAGTGGTGTATATATATTATAATATACATATATATATATATATATATATATATATATATATATATATATATATATATATAGTAATTTTGCAATAATTTTTTATTCGTGGTAGAGCCTAGCAGCACCTATATTAGTAGTATTGTTGTAGCACGAATGGGTCGGCACGACTGGGGAAAGACCATGCTCTCGCAGAAAAAAAGCCATTCCACCTTAGTCCTCAGGGGTGATAACGCATCTACATTTCGATTCTTTATAGAAGATATATATGTCTATGGGTCACAGCAAGCACTTATCATCAGGTGCAGTGTGCTGGTTTGCCACACTATCCTATAAAAAAATCACCGTTCAAATTTGCAGAGAAGGTTCAGAATAATGAATCTGAATTCGACAAGCTCTGAACATATACATAAATATATACGCATATCATGGACATTTAAAAAAAGTTATGTAACTCTGTCAAACAGTTTTTATAAACGTATCCATAGTACCTAAACACATTATAAAAAAAAGAAAGAGAAAATAGAAGCTTGTAAATAATCAATGAGAATGTATTATTTCCCGATCTTATATGTCTTGCGTTAGCTTCATGAAATTCTATTTGTTATTTGGAAAAGAGCCTTTCTATTAAATTTCGTTTTGGCAAACTGTAGGCATTAATTTTCATGTATATTTGTCTGCCTCAGTTTTAGTCTAGTGTCGTAAACACGGCGTCTTGAGATCCCGGGTTCGAATCCTGGGTATCAAATTTAATTGGTGGATTTTTCTGACAAGAAATTCTCCGTAGCAGTCCGGAGTCACAAAATTGGCGGTGTTACACCATCGCGCCTCGTAAAGTCACCACGTAAAGCCGTTGGTCCTGCGCCTGATCTCTCTTCGATTTCCATTACCATCTCATTGGAATAAGAAAGTGAGGGAATAGAGAATGCAACTGGTCTTAATCATACACTCGGGCACACTATAATCCCGTCTTGAGCACATAGCTAGTCTCCGCAGAGACCGGCCGCCGTGACTGATATTAAATCTAGAGGAAATTATTATTATAATTGTACATACACAATGACATTGCGTAACTGTGTCCTTGTAACTATTGGGAAAAAATCTCAAGTCAAACAAAACAACGATAAAAAACGGTCAAACCATTATTTATTGTTGTTCTTCAAAAACTTCTATTCAACGAGGATGTTATAATGATAGATATATTACAAAGATTTTCGCTCCAGGCAAACACTTTTAGAGAACACCTATATCTGGAAACTTTGAAAGCAAAACGTTAGAGAAAACATTATGAATCAGAATTCGACGAGCTCTGAATATATTATATTTGTAATTCTTATATATATTATGATAACAAGGTATATTTTCTCCATTGGATTTGTTATAATATCCAAATCAATGTAAAAAATATATATAGTGAGGGCGTAAGAATTCTCTTACGCATCTCTATAGCATAATAATTATCTTGCGATGCCCACAGGATAAAATGAGGTAATGAATTCTCATTACCTCATTTTATCCTGTGGGCATCGCAAGATGTGATAGAAAGAAATGAAACGACAAATAGACAGTAGGACTTTTGCTGATAACAACAGAATATAATAAAAGTATTGCGGTTGTCTGCCAAGCGTTGCGACTGTACAAATATAACTCATATGAGACAATTTATGGTGGAAACCTATGTTTGGCAGTGGACATTTGACAGGCTGTACTGGTGATGATAACGATGATGAATATAAATGGCGAGACAATATAGACCTTTCTGTTACAGTTCACTTTTATGACATAGTAACTATCGTATGCTTTGGTGTGATTTTAAAGACGTTTTACGTCGAAATCCCGCCTGTGAGGTAGTTATTGGGGGAACCTATGTACAGCCGTGGACTTTTCAATATGTAACGGTAACGCTAACTTTACCATAGCTGGCTAGATCGGATGCTCTTGTCTACAAAAGTGGATCTAGTACACCGTACAGTGCTGGTGGTATCTTAAGCGCAGATATGGAGTTAAATATGAAGGGGGGTCAGAAACTCAACTTTTAAGGCCTCTTATAGCATGTAATGAATGGATGAATGGATCATAACACTTATCACAAGTACACTGATGATTATTTCGTTACAAAAATTAAGAGGTTCTTATTTAATAAAAACCTCTTGATTTTTGCTGCTTCATATATATTTACAGCACTATTTTCGCTGGTTACTTAAGCGACCTGATTTGGTGACAGCGTGCGCCCGAAAGACACATTATTTGCGATAGGATCTCAAACATTTCACGTCTGACATCCCCTCGATGTACGTATAACGTATAATATGACATTAAAACACAAGTTGGAATAGAGGAAAAACGAAAGGCCGAGGTGTTTTTTCCTTTTTCTAAATATAATTCTGGTTTAGGGTAGTGACGTCACTATCAAAGCAGTATTAGACGCTGCCTTTCATTACATAATATATTTATTTTTTAAAAGTAATTATTGTTCCATAGGGTATCGGTTTATGTGATGCTAGCGAAGGAGGTGGCGGAGCGGGAGAAGGAAAGAGCAACAGCTTTCCTTCCCGGCCGCCGCGGGAGACGCCCCGGGCGTCGGGGGCTACGTCGTGGCCCCCGGCCACCGTAGGCGCGGGCCTGTGGACGGCGAGCAATGGGTAGCTCGCCGTCCGTCCGTCTAACGACGACAGGCCGTGTCGACGGCGCGTTTTGTTCCACGCGCGCCTCAAAGAGCTGTCAGCAGCGTGAAGGGGCCCGCAAGGGCCGACGCCTGCCGGGGCTGCGGGCTGTTCGAAAGAGATACCGCGGCTCCGGAACGTAAGGGCACTGAAGGAACACGGATGGTTTTTAGTCAGTAAAAGTCTGACACTCCCTTCCGCTCCACCCAGAGCGAAAGGCGTCATTTGATGATTTTCCATCCGCAAAAAAAAAAAAAAAAAAAAAAAAAAAAGGGTATCGGTTTATAAGAGATAATTTTGTATTTTACTTACATATACACTCTAATTTTTATTTATATCACATATATGTAACTTATACGTATTATTATATGTATCTTTATAGTGATATAAAAATATTACAAAACATCTTTTAAATAAATCTAGCAAGCTAACAGCACAGCAAAGTGGCGAAGCAATCAGCTTTGTAGCGGTTTCTAACGGTTGCCGTTGAGCGATCAGTTTCAAAATAGGAGGTTCAGATGCCTGGGTGATCAGTAATCGATTGCTGTAAACAGAATTTGAAAATTCGAAACCGTTCTTGAGAAAATCTTGGGACAGACGGACAGACGGCCAGACATCGTGAAATCAATAAACCTAGCAAGCTAACAGCATAGCAAATTGGCGAAGCAAACAGCTTCGTAGCGGTTTCTAACGGTTGCCGTTGAGCAATCAGTTTCAAAATAGGAGGTTCAGATGCCTGGGTGATCAGTAATCGATTGCTGAAAACAGAATTTGAAAATTCGAAACCGTTCTCGAGATAATCGTGGGACAGACGGACAGACGGACAGACATCGTGAAATCAATAAGTGTCTTCGCAAGGTTCGCCACTTAATAAAACACGCAAGTATTCCGGCATCGCGATGGATTTGGCTTTCCTACTACACCCTCACAGAAATGAGAGGAGGCCTATAGCAAGTAGTAGGTTCTAACTCTGCTTTCATCATCATCATTACAGACCTCCTCAAGTCGTACTGCTGAACATATATATATTATTTTACTTTACTTGTTCACATTCAGAATTATATTTTTATATTTTTTTAAAAATAAGAGCACACATTATGTGTAAATAATAAACCTAGCAAGCTAACAGCATAGCAAAGTGGCGAAGCAATCAGCTTTGTAGCGGTTTCTAACGGTTGCCGTTGATCAATCAGTTTCAAAATAGGAGGTTCAGATGACTGGGTGATCAGTAATCGATTGCTGAAAACAGAATTTGAAAATTCGAAACCGTTCTCGAGATAATCGTGGGACAGACGGACAGACGGACAGACATCGTGAAATCAATAAGTGTCTTCGCAAGCTTCGCCACTTAATGAGTGATACTGTCTGCTTTCAGTTCAAAATATGATCAAAAAATACCAAAAAATTTAACAAAAAAAAGGTTTTATCTATAAATATTTCAAAGTTGGACTATGATCCCACTTAATGATTTTATCGCATTTATTTTTAACTTTTTAATTGGCCACGTTTTGGGTGCTTGAAATACCGATGTCATAGCTAGCCCGGCTACCTCCAGCTATTAAATAATAATTTTTGCTCGATCCACGCTGAACGAGCTCACAGTATCTTACAGTCTTGTGTTTGGATTTAATTTTATTAACTAAATGATCCCAAGTAAATGTTAGCACCCATCCATCATCAATATTAAAATTGAGATGTTTTTAATTTATATAGAATCAACATTGGTAGTGAATACACCAAATACCAAACCAAATAGTTGGTATTCACTTTTGCTTTTAAAAATAGTCCGAGAGTAGTGAACAGTGAAGACTGACGCAGGTAAGTTCAGATGACTTGCCGCGCGCCGCGATATCGACAAAATAAAACGCTTTGAGACCTGAGTGTCGTCAATAATTTGAGGAATGCAACCGTACATCGAACCGTTTGATAGTAAAATAGTGATAGAGAAACTAAAGCCAACACTCCCCGATATGTGGAAATTAACTGGCAACGCTTCGCCTGTGTTAGAGACTGAGCAGCATTTTGAGAGGGGACAAGCGGGAAACTGTTCACTTGTTGGTATGTATTCACAACTCTCGTGATTACCTGTAATATTGGGTATGATGCCGATGTTTACTAAAGGGGTACGCATTTTTATTTGTTCAGTAAAACCTCTACTGACAGTAAATTTCAAATGTGGTCATGGGTGTAAAAATTACAAAACCTTTTGTAGCTTGGCTTCAATGAATGAAAAATATCTGTACGCCTATGAGGCTTATCTTCACTCTATCTAAAACACATAGCTTCTAAAATATACTAGCTATGTTATTAACATTACTAATAAACCTAGCAAACTAACAGCATAGCAAAGTGGCGAAGCAATCAGCTTTGTAGCGGTTTCTAACGGTTGCAGTTCAGCAATCAGTTTCAAAATAGGAGGTTCAGATGCCTGGGTGATCAGTAATCGATTGCTAAAAACAGAATTTGAAAGTTAGAAACCGTTCTCGAGATAATCGTGGGACAGACGGACAGACGGACAGACATCGTGAAATCAATAAGTGACTTCGCAAGCTTCGCCACTTAATTTTGACCACTCTTGGTAAACTTTAAATGCTTTTATAATAAGTGGTTCACGGCAGTAGTCGAATTGCGGAATCAAACCTACGACCTTGAGTTCGCGGTCCACTCCCTAGCAATGGGCTACTGTCGCTTTGAATATAGAAAATTGATACTGAACAGCAGTAAACACTAGACTAGTATTATTAGTAGAATATACAAGTTCAAGACTTGATAAAGATGTGTACTGATCTTATTTGTATTATAAAAATTTTAAGTTACAGCATATACGTTCCAATGCTGGGCACAGGCCTCCTGTTGTTTCTGAGAGGATTTTGTATTATTTGTATTATTAGCGTACTTTTTGTAAATGTATATAAAAATCAAGGTAGGGAAACAGTACACGGATTCCTATATTTAAAATTGAATCAAACCATCCAACCTTTACTTCAGTTGACTCGCCGCATAGATAAATTATGCAAAGTCGAGAGACAATAATTGACGCAAAGGTTAGATTTTAAACTTCGACCCCGACAGACTCAGCGTTTGCCTATATTGGAGGAATTTTTAACGAGCCAGTAACACAACGTTCTGGATTTAATTTAATTGAATTGTAATGTACATATTTTTGCCTTGTGGTTTCAGCGTAAGAGAAAGTGGTTATTGTAGGAGATAACTATCGTAATTGCCAAAAAGATTTTATGCATTATTAATAGGTACATAAACTCTCATGCCTTGAACTTCATTTCAAAAATCTTGTGTCAACCTTGTTCAAGTAAGTGTTTACACGTTGAAGAGCCATGCTACAGCTGTGTTACGGTTGTAGCACGAATGGGTCGGCTCGACCGGGGAATGTCCACGCTCTCACAGAATACCAGCGTAAAATTGCAGATCAACGTTGCTGTATTTCTTATGGTGCGTGTAGAGAACCGTAGACTCACTCCACCTAGCTGGTGGCTGCTGTACACTTTGCTTACCTTTCTTTCCAATTAGGTGTCGGTTCTTCGAGATATATTTATATTCATATCCGTAGGTCTATGTCGGTTACTCTGGTTCTACTGCGGATATGCTCATTTCTATGTCTATCATGAAGTGAAACCTCAAGCTAACCAACCCTCTCCATCCAGTCCATTCATGCTTAAGAAATAAATGAGCTGAAACCAGACTCTACCGCTAATATATATTTTTTTATAGGATGGTTTGACAAACGAGCATAAAGTCCACCTGATAATAAGTGGTTGCTGTGACCCACAGACATCTATATTTATCCTCAATTAAGAATCAAAATGCAGATGTGTTGTCGTCACCCGTGAGGACTAAGTGGAATTCCTCTTTCACGGTAAATTGGTTCTCCGGTTCTCTACACTCACCATACGAAACACAGCAGTGTCAAGCTGCGGTTTTACGCTGGTATTCTGTGAGAGCGTGGTCCTTCCCCGGTCGAGCCGACCCATTCGTGCTACAACTATACTACTAATATAGCTGTAGCATGGCTCTACCGCATATATAATATTCCATATATACAAATATTTATTTTTCCATGTGTATTAACATTGGATTATCTTTATAGTTATTTTATTAGGCCATAAAATTGGGAGAGGGCGCTGATTGCTGAGATACAAGTATAATTCCTAGTAGAGTAATCAGAGACTTCACATATTCACTGTATAATTATCATTAAAGCTTTTTATTATCATTATTGAATCATTACAGATTCTACTCATCTCCTGTTACATGTTTCTCCTCACGCAATGTACCCAAATATTCCATATATACTCGAATACTACACAATTCACGTTACTATAAATCTTATTCGTCGTCGTAAGTCTCGGAAGGTATAAATATTATTAAAGTTAACATAAAGTCATTCGTTGGTGCTTAGCCTTTTTTAGTTCTCGTTACTATCTTTTCAGTTGACCGAAAAAATTAGGAGGTTAATAATTAACTGTATGTCAATTTTAGGGTTCCGTACCCGAAGGGTAACCAACGAGACCCAGCCTCCGGTGGCCGTCCGTGGGTCCGTCCGTCCATTTGTCAACGGGCTGTATCTCAAGATCTGTAATAGGTAGACAGTTGAAAGAAGAAGAAGACGTCTCCTTACATTCTTGGGCCCAAGTGTTAACAAGATGATGGTAGGACCATTTGAAAGCATATATATATATATATATATATATATATATAATATAGCTATGAATTAGCAGCTATGAATTATATATATATATATATATATATATAATTCTTAGCTGCTATTCTGGTAAGACCTGTCAGTCTAGGAGCTGAATTATTGTAGAGTAAGTAAAAGGGAGATTATCTATTACTTACACTATAACAGGTGATTTTTCACTGCTTTTACACTGTAACAGGCTATTTTTCACTATATTTACTTAAATATATAAAAACAGGATCTGTATAAATTCACCAAAACGTAATGAAACGAAATGGTGAAACGATTAACGAAAGTTAAAACAACAACGACTAAGTGAAGTGAATATTAGGGATATTGATCTGAGATCCATTACTTGAATTGTTGTTTTAACTGTTACTTGTTGGAATGTTGATATTTTGTGTTTTTATTATTATTTTGTAGATATGTACGCATTTTTTATCTCCCTAGTTAGCATAGAAAAATAATCGAAAATAGATATTAAAATGCTCAATTTAACCGAGAATCGATTTTATTGCGCTTGTTTCAAATCGAATCGAAAATCTCTCTTTTTCTTTTAAGTAACTAGTTCCAAGTTTGAACTGTCAAGTTTAAAAATGAGTAGTCCTCTATTGGACTACAACATTCAGAAACAAGAATTTCACTAGTGTATTCTTTATGGTAATCGATTTATTGCCATAAATAATACATTACCATTGACTTTTCTTACTTTATTGCTTACTTTATTGTTTTACTTATTACTTACTTTATTGTTTTTTCGAAATCTACATTTTAAAAAGTACTACTTTTTTGTATTTTACTTAAGAAAGATATGGCCAATTTTTTAAAGTATACCAAGTAGTTAACTTCAGGTCTAAAAATCCCATTCTCCTTTTTACATTTCTGTTGCCTCTATAATAACAAATGATACAAATAAAAAAAAATTAAATTAAAGGGGACACTCGTACTAGAAACGTGTATTACGATGTTACCGAACCCTTCATGCGCGAGTTCTACTCGCACTTGGCCGGTTTTGTTTTGTATGTATCTTATCCCATTTTTTCTCTGTCAAGTGTCAACTGATTTTTATGTATCTTGTATATTATGTAGTTTAAACTTCATAGCTGGTTCCGTGGGTGGATTTAGTGCTCGACCGACGGTGAGCGCTGACATCGGTTGAGCGTAGCTATGTCAATGAAAACCTATTAACGGCTTCAGTGCAGCGCTGATGAAGAACTACGCGCGTACGGCTACGTCGCGCGTACGAGGACCGTCGGTCGAGCTCGTCGGTCCGACGTACATCGGTCGACTGACGCGCTATGGCGGTACATGCGTGCGTTCAGTGCGTACGCATTACCGCGAACAAAAATGAACATTGATACATGAATATTGTTCTCACAATTTCGAATACAATGAACAAAATTGTCCTTCAAATAAACGTTCTAAAATTATTGGGGGCACATGATATTTTCTCCGTCTTTTATGCCGTAATCGTTTGCATAAATAGTACGCACATATTATAGAGTTAAATGGATTCTGTTTTCTTCGTAATTGTACACGTCTAACAAACCTTGCCGTCAGTTAAGCACTAAACGCTTGACCTCGACAGACGACCAGGAAGTACCGTCAGCGCATACGGTACGTGCTGACCGTCGCTCGAGCACTAAATCCAGCCTAAATGTGAATAAAAAATCAACCCCCATTGGATGGCAAAATAGGCGACAAAGTTCTAAATGGAACAATTGCGACATCATTAAAATTTTGATATTCTTTAGTTCACTGTCCAGTGAGTCATATACGAACATTTTGATTGTTTGAATATTGTGTCATTCTGCGGACATGGAATTTGTTAGATATTTTATACAAAATATCTAAGCATCGACTTGAATATGTAAAATTATTATTATTAATTGAAGTTACTTAAAGTCTGCTTCTACTTTTTATTAATAGGTAATTTTCAGTTATTATATTTATTAAAGTTTTTGCTCATGTAGCTGTGGCATTTAAACTATGACAACCACTTTTGTTGAATGTTTTGTTAGTGATATTGTATATATCTTTCTACCATAATGCGACTGCCTTTCTGTAACGTAGTATAAAGGAAACAAGTACTTGTAACCCCCACACCGTGATGTTATTTCTACCACGGCAGCAACTACAAAGCGTTGTAGAAAACTACCAACTGGGCGGGTCATATTATAGTGCCACAGTGTAACACACTCAGTGGCATCTATACCAATTTTATCAGATAAACTAATGAAATTTTATGACAGTTTTAATTTCTTCAGTTATTTATATATAGGAGACTTTTATAATATAGCGTTCGCAAAAACAAATAAATTATGATAGCTATAACTGTACAAAGAAGAAAAACAAAAGACTTTTCACGTGTAACACTAAATAAATGGGTTGGAATAATGGTCATGAGATGTAATTCGGCAAACACAGTTTTTAGACGGATTTATTCCACGCTCCATTTGCCAAATTTTCTTAGTTTTTTCAATAGGTTTATTTTTGCCAACTCATAGTTTTCACATTATTGTTTCAAAGTATACCTCTACTATTCTTATGAAAGAACATATATATATATATATATATATATATATATATATATATATATATATATATATATAATTAAAAATAAGGGTGACAAACAAGCACAAAGTGCACCCGATAGTAGGTGAACGTTGTGGCAAATATAAAATGTAGTTTATCCTCAGTGAACCAAAATGCAGATACGTTGTATCCCCTGAAGAATAAGAGTGAATTGTTTATTACCAGTGGAAAGGTTCCATCTCCTGTTCTTCACACTCATTATTTGAAACACTACAGAATTATGCTGCTATTATATTTGCTGTATACACTAGTATATACCCTAGGGCACGTCGGTTACTTTGGTTCTCTACGTATATCGTAATAACGGATTTTATTACGTATAGAAACTCCTGAGCAATCTTAGGGTTCTTCATACATTGAAAGTGTACTTATTAGCTATATGGTTTATACGATGATAGATAGTGGCATGGTTCACCAACCGAAATTAAATAGAAAATAAATAGAGCTTAACAACTCACATAGAAAAATAAATAAATGTCCTACGCTTGTCACTCTAACGTACCCATGAGATGACACTAGAAGGTGGAGACGTCCAAAAAGTTGAGATGACGAATTCATCTGACCTATGGACCATATTGGATAAAGATCGCAGTGGACAGAATCCAATGGGATTGTTAGAGAAAGCCTATGTCAAAAGGTCAGCGTGCCTTTTGACTAGACTAACATTGATTGAGACATTTTATGATATATATGATAAAATTATAAAATTTTGGTCAATTCGGCGAAATATTATTTAAAATTTCGAAAACAAAGGGCTTTATTATTAAATCGCGTGAAAACAGACTGCACCCACAGACATTACAGTCGTATGAACTCGTTACTAGACGTCACTTGGACCGCAGTTTCAACTCCGTCATATAAATTTCCAAGTCGTAAAACAACCAAGAAGTAAAATTAAAGCGTGCCCTTATCCAGAGCAGTGAGTTCACAGACTACCATTTATCAACACTCTGCGCCGGCTGAAGGACCCGTCTTGGAGTTTTATGCTCTGCGAGATTCGCATCTTAGTGCCGATTTTAATTGCTTTCTGTGAAATAAAATTACGCTGTTGCGTTAACCCACTTCTAACGGAGTTGTAGCCATAGGTACCCTTTCACGAAGTTTTAATGGAAGTAAAACTTGTAATAACATATGTTTTACAATGTTGAATGATTTCATGGGGAGACGATAAAGTATACTTTTTTGTAGTATGTTCAGTTCTCTAAAACTTTGAAATAGGAAATGAAATAAAAGTTCTCTGTCGGTTCTTCAAACATTACACACTGTTTTACATTGGCATACGGGTTTTGGCTGCTATTTAATATAGTAAAAAATCAAAAATGTTTTACATTAAATGACGAATGACTAAATTATATTTAAAATAATGCTGTACCAGCATGTAATTGACGAGTAGTGACGTCACATTGGTGTAGCTTGTACACCAAAAATAATATTTTTTTCTAATAATTTATTGACACGTGAATATGAAGTTAATAAATAAAAAATAAAAATATATTATACCATATTATATGTATATATACATTTAATTGCTGAGCAGAATCAACTTAAAATAGAGAGCTTGGTTAGCTGGCTTTCCCCGAGCTGTTCTCTCAGAAATGAGGGGAGGCCTGTTCCAAGGGGAAGTTAGTACAAACCAAACCAAACCATGGCAAAGCCTTGAATAAAACTACTTTTACGGATTTTATCGCGTTTAATTAACTTATTTTTATTAATTCCCAATGTTTCGGGTGCTTTTCAGCACCCATGTTCACGGGCGACTGAGGTGATTGACGTCCCAATGTCAGAGTTAACCCGGAGTACCTTCAGCATTTATAATTATTAATTTTGATCCAATCTACGCAGACCAGAACGTATATAATCAGCGACGCGATCGCGAGGTTGAAAACTGATAGCGATCACCGAATGGTTAGAGGCACACTGAATCTAAAGTTTAAGTTGGAGAGGTCTCGTCTATTGAAGTAAATTCTTCGTCCCCCTCGTACTCTAATCCAATGTCCCGAAACCTTACAGCTCGAGTTACGGAACCATTTTCAGTGCCTGGAAGATTGCAATGAAGTGGACGATATGAACGATAAAATTGTGGAAACTGTCCATGGAAACTGTCGGAGCTATGTTCTATCGGACCCGCCGCAGAAGAACACAAAAACTCACCGATCACACTCTAAATCTCATGGCTATTAGACAGGAAATGAAGCTGCAGTCTTCAATACATTTGAGAGCATACAGGCAACTGAACAGAAATATCTCCAAATGCATGCGGAAATCTGACTGCCAGAAAGAGCCAACTTTCAAAGCTGAAAACCGAGTGTGGCAGCATCGTTTCCGAAAAACTTGAGATTTTGAGTAAGATTGAGAGGTTCTATGGGCAGCTGTACACGTCATCGTGATTAACAATCCAAGAGCGAGTCTTATCTGACACTATTCCGATGATATCCCGGACGTCAGTCTCAGCGAGATTAGAATGGCTCTCCAGTATCATAAAAATCGGCAAGACCCCAGGTGACGATGGAATTACAGCGTAGTTACTGAAAGCGTGGGGAAAACCTATACTTGAAATCCTTTAGAAGCTCTTCATTCCGTCCTTCATGGTGGGACTACTCCGAAGGCGTGGAGCAGAAATGCGGTGGTCGTGTTCTTCAAGAAAGGTGACAATGCACCCTTGAAGAACTACAGACTGATTTCCCTTCTGAGCCCGGGTCTAAGTGTTGTTTTTGAGAGTCATTGCGAATCGTTTCGCATGCGGACTCGACGACTTCCAAACAACAGCCTCCCGAACAAGCCGGTTTCCGAAAAGGTTTTAGTACCGTGGGCCACATACTCACCCTTCGGTAAATTGTACAGAAGATAGAAGAGTACAATCTGCAATTTTGCCTTGCGAATATAGACTATGAGAAAGCCTTTGATTCCATCGAATTTGGGCCGTGCTGCAGTCCTTTGAGCGGTGCCAAGTTGACTGTCTATATATCGAAGTGCTGAAATGTTTGTACAATCAGGCTACGATTGCTACCCGAGTACAGTATCAGAGTACGAAACCTATCAAACTGCAAAGAGGTTTAAGATAGATTGTCGTTATATCCCCAAATTTCTTCACCACTCCATTGGAAGACGTTTCCAAGTTACTGGACTGGAAAGGATACAGTAATAATACCATTGGCGGGTACATCACTCACCTACGATATGACGACAATATAGTTCGTTACAGCGTTAGTTCGTACGGCAGAATCGCTTGAGGACTGAAGCACTATGTTCAATGTCCTCAATAGTGTCTCTCAACGAAAGGTGTTACGAAGAACATGGACAAAAAAAATAATGTTTAGTGTCGATGTCAAACCTACGCCGGTAGTTGTTGAAAGCACTAAACTCAAAGTTGTTATCGAGTATATTTACCTGGGACAAATAGTTCGACTAGGTAAGTCCAACTTCAACCGAGAGGTCAATCGACGGATTCAACTCGGCTGGGTAGCGTTCAGGAAATTACGACACATCTTCTCGTCATGTATACCTAAAAACGAGATTATACAACCGGTGCGTGTTGCGAATGATGACTTATGGATCTGAGACGTGGTCATTCACTGCTATCCGGATGAGGAAGCTCAAGGTCACTCAGCGAGCTATGGAGAAGGCTATGCTCGGATTTTCTCTGCGTGATGAACTTAGAAACGAGGATATCTGCAGTAGAAGCAGAGTGACGGACATAACCCAAGGGATTAGTAAGCTTAAGTGGCAGTGGGTCGGCCATATAGCACGAAGAACCGACAATCAATGGGGAAAAAAGGTTCTCGAGTGGCGGCCTCGTAAGACCTGGTAAGACATGCAGGCAGTCGATGAATGCAAATGCTTTGTGGCATAACTTGGGGGAAGCCTATGTACAGCAGTAGTCTTTTAAGGGCTGTAATGATAATGATGATGATGATGGTCACCTGTTTCCCAGGGGTTATTATCATTCTTAAAATCCTTAGCTCGAGCCGGGGTGGTACCACGACCTCACAGAATACCAGCGTAAAATAGAGGTTTACCTCTGCGTTGTGCTTGGTGAGTGCAGGTGGCCGGAGGCCCAATTCCCCCCCCCCCCCATCAACATGGTAGTGGAAATAAATAAAAGACTACCCCAGGAGGGTACCAGCACCCCTGGAGAATCCCTCGCTGAGCATCCACGACCAAACTACTCCACTCCTGGGCGTGGGTGCTCAGGCTGCCCCGCGTATTCTGGGGGGGGGGGGGGCGAAATTCCGCTCAAGACGAAACCTGCTCGGGGCAAGCGGAGCAAGAAGACAAAGGCAACCCCTGCCACGCTTACCGTGGATTTCTGCAATATCAGGGGACTTCATTCAAACCTTAACGCCGTCCACTACCATCTGGAGATAGCTAAGCCGGCCTTGCTCTTTCTTACCGAGACACAGGTGTCCTCTCCGGCTGATACTTCGTATCTCTCCTACCCGGAGTACAAATTAGAACACTCGTTTGTGCCCCGGGCTGGAGTTTGCGTGTATGTCAGAGAGGACATCTGTTTTCGACGCCTCGGCAGCCTTGAAGGTACGGACCTGTCCATCCTATGGCTGCGCGTAGACAGCGACGACCATCCCCGCGTCTACGGGTGCCTCTATAGGTCCCATAGCGGTAATGCCGACACAGACCGACTCATAGACCACGTCCAAATGGCTGCAGACTCCGTGCTACAACAGGTCCCATCCGCAGAGATCGTGATACTCGGTGATTTCAACGCCCACCACGCTGAATGGCTTGGTTCTCGTTTAACCGATCATGCGGGTAGATCTGTCTATGACTTTGCTTTGGCATATGGTCTAACACAACTGGTTACTTCGCCTACGCGGATCCCAGATGTGGAAGACCATGTACCTTCCCTGTTGGACCTTCTGCTGACCTCTCATCCGGACGGATATCAGGTCTCCGTCGATGCCCCTCTGGGCTCTTCGGACCATTGTCTGATCCGGAGTACGGTGCCACTCACGCTCCAAACGCAGTTGCGATCTACAGCTTGCCGCCGTGTTTGGCACTATAGGTCAGCTGATTGGGACGGGATGCGGTCTTTTTTTGCATCCTACCCTTGGGGGCGGGTTTGCTTCACGCCGGAAGATCCCAGCGTTGTTGCCGATTCTGTTGCTGATGTGGTACTTCAGGGTATGGAACTTTTTATTCCATCCTCTGTGGTGCCCATCGGAGGCAGATCCCAGCCATGGTTTGGTCGCTCCTGTAAAATAGCATCACGCTATAAGCAGGAGTGCTACCAGGCCTGGGCTAACGCATCAACGTCTCGGGATGTAAACACCAGCGCATTAAAAAAGAAGTATAATTCCGCCTCCAGGTCCTTCAAAAGCGTCATTGCCAAGGCAAGGTCTGAGCACATCGGCAGAATTGGCAAGAAGCTAGTTCGCCTTCCTTCGGGAACCCGTGCATTCTGGTCTCTCGCCAAGGCTGTCCAAGGGAACTTCTGTCAGCCATCTCTGCACATGGTGGACGACTCACTTACCCATGACGCAAGGAGAAAGCCGATCTGCTAGGCTCTCTTTTTGCTTCCAACTCGATTCTAGATGACAGGGGGAACACACCGCCGACCATCCCGCGATGTGAGTGCTCCATGCCGGATGTGCGATTTACACAGCGCTCGGTCCGCAAAGCACTCTTCTCCCTGGACGTCAACAAGTCGAGTGGG
Source organism: Parnassius glacialis (assembly GCA_033319125.1). Lineage (NCBI taxonomy): Eukaryota > Metazoa > Arthropoda > Insecta > Lepidoptera > Papilionidae > Parnassius > Parnassius glacialis. The sequence goes on along the minus strand of JAVANC010000013.1, from coordinate 1,541,525 downwards.
CCCGATGGAGTCCCTCCCATTGTGCTGATGACGTGTGCTCTGGAGTTGGCACCGGTTTTAACGCGTCTTTTCCGGTACTCCTACTCCCAAGGCGTAGTCCCGAACTCATGGAAGACAGCTTTGGTGCACCCGATCCCTAAAAAAGGCGACCGCTCAGACCCGTCCAACTACAGGCATATCGCCATCACCTCCTTGTTCTCCAAAATAATGGAAGCCATTATAAACTGCCAGCTCATGAGGTACCTTAAGGATCACCAGCTGATTAGTGACCGCCAGTACGGTTTTCGTCGGGGTCGATCAGCTGGTGATCTTCTAGTCTACTTAACTCATAGATGGGCGGAGGCAGTAGAGTCCAAGGGGGAGGCATTAGCCGTTAGTTTGGACGTAGCGAAGGCCTTTGATCGGGTCTGGCACAAAGCGCTTCTTTCGAAGCTTCCTTCCTATGGGCTTCCCGAGAAATTGTGCAAATGGATCACCAGTTTCCTTGCTGATCGGAGCATCAAGGTCGTAGTAGACGGTGAATGCTCTGATTTCAAGCCTATCAACGCTGGTGTTCCACAAGGCTTCGTGCTATCACCAACGCTGTTTCTCCTGCATATCAATGATATGTTGCTAACTGGCAGCATTCATTGCTATGCGGACGACAGCACTGGTGATGCCTTATATACCGGCCGTGCCAATATTTCTCGGGAAAACGTCGCCGAGTACCGGCACAAACTTGTGTCTGAAGTCGAGTCTTTGCTTAACAAAGTCTCGGATTGGGGGCGACTAAATTTAGTCCAGTTCAATCCCCAGAAGACACAAGTTTGCGCGTTTACCGCTAAAAAGAACCCCTTTGACGTATCTCCTCAGTTTCAAGGCACTCCCCTTACTGCCTCAGCCAGTATCGGAATCCTTGGCGTCGACATATCGAATAGTGTGCAGTTTCGTGGTCACTTGGAAGGTAAGGCCAAATTGGCCTCTAAAAAGCTTGGCGTGCTCAGCAGAGCGAGACAGTATTTCATGCCGGCACATCGCTTGCAACTTTACAAAGCGCAAGTTCGGCCCCACATGGAATACTGTTCTCATCTCTGGGCCGGGGCACCCCAGTGCCAGCTCCTTCCACTTGACCGCATCCAGCGCAGAGCGGTTCGAATCGTCGACGACCGAGTTATTTCTGATCGGCTCGATACACTGGCACTGCGTAGAGATAATGCATCTCTTTGCGTATTTTATCGCATTTATCACGGGGAGTGCTCTGAGGAATTGTTCGGACTAATTCCAGCCGCTCAATTTCACCATCGCACATCGCGACAAAACTCGCGTTACCATCCATACCATCTGGATGATTGGCGGTCCACCACTGTGCGATTTAGAAGAAGTTTTCTCCCTCGCACGACTTCCTTGTGGAATCAATTACCACCAGCGAATTTTCCGGACCGATACGACTTAGGAACCTTCAAGAAAAGAGCTTACACCTTTCTAAAAGGTCGGCAACGCATCTGCAATTCCCCTGGTGTTGCGGTTGTTCATGGGCGGCGGTAGTCACTTACCATCAGGTGAGCCGCATGCTCGTTTGCCCCCTATTCTATAAAAAAAAATATTATAATATCCCTTTTTATACGACCATTGTTTAATAAAGTTTTAAACTATGAAATGTTCAAATTTTGTATTTACATTACAACATACAGCTACTTATGTACTGTAATGGAAATAAACATATAAAATGGTATATTAAAGCAATGATAAAACAGAGTTCCAAGAGAATTCTCTTATTGTAAACATAATGAACAAACACGTCTAATTGAGAAATATTCTCATTTTCATTTTGTTTACAAAAGATGACTAAAAGCTTTCTTACAGTTCTAAATTATCACTAAAATTTACTGATTTATACAACGCTAATTATTGTAATTCAGAATATCAGTGTAAAATAGCAGCTCTAGGTATATGTGTAAATGTATGGTGAGTGTAGAGATCCGAAGACTCTTTTTAATGGATACGAGGCATTCTATCTTACTCTTTAAGGATGACAAAGCATGTGCATTTTAATTTGTAATTAAGGACAATTGTAAACGTCTATGGGCTAAAGTATCAACTTACCATCAGGTGGACAGTGTGCTCGTTTGTCAACATCGAATGGGTCGACTTTTCCGAGTCATTCAATGGGTTGGTCATTTCATGGGTCATCAAATAGGTTGGCTCAACCAGGGAAGGATCACGCTCTCACGGAATATCAGCGGAAAATAGTAGCTTAATGCTGCGGTGTATCATGTGGTGAGTGTAAAGAATTGGAGATAATTTTTATTGGGAGCATTCCACCTTAGTATTCGGGGGTTTAACGCATCTGTATTCGATCTCTTATTGACACCACTTTGCTACTGGCCACATCATCCACTTACCACTTACCATCAGGTGAACTGTGTACTAATCAAAAAACATTTCCTGTTTCAGTTTCCCATTATCGCTTTTTGCAACACCCACGACGAACTTTTCAGCATAATATAATGCACTTTAGTTTAATATAGTTAAATTCATCTCAATACCGGATACCGGCTTTTATTATGCAACTCTCTCGCAGATATCTCTTGAAAGAGCGTGATTAAATGAATCCATTATGAACAACGTTATTCATTTCGAGCGTTTGAGCTTTGTGACAAAATTACCACAATATGCACTGACTCTCTGAAGTCTATCTAGTCTGTCTGAAAAGTTTTTTCATCTCATTGCAATTCTAACGGGAAATACTTGACTTTAAATCTTTACACACAAATGTTATTTTCGCTTGCAGTGAGTTAGTATACATTGCACCATTCATAATTCTTGTCGTTACAGAAGTTTTCCAAATCAATTATGCAGTGCCCTAATGAGATTCAATAAAGCGAAGGTATTTGTGAAGGATCATTGACAAATCTGATTATAATAAGCCCCTCTATTACTTCTATCTTTTATTTCCTTTAAAGTTTTTATTTAGCAGTTCATAAGCTGATTTAAGCCAAGCGCTCGCTGTAAATTTCACGGTATATGAGCAACCCGGGTTCGATCCCCGCCAACACTAATGAAATTATTAGTTGCTACCAATTTTTAGTACTAATACCACGTGATCGATGGTTATGGAAAACATCGTGAAGAAACCTGAATGTCTGACATTAAGACAAAAAGTATATCGAAGCCATGTGAATTTGACCAACACGCATTTGGGCAGAGCGGCGGACATTTCCTATACCTAAAACCCTGTAAGAAATGAGAAAAGTGTGCCCAGCAGTGGGACATATATATGCTGTAACTTTTACTTTTAGCTTATTTTTAGGATTATTTTATTCTTAATCTCCACGTAAATGTCTACAGCTGAACACACAACTTCCGTTTTAGGGACAATTTCCCTTAATCGTCACGCTTGATAGTTGGATTGATTATTAATAAATGTATTGAAATATTTTATTCGAAAGCTCTAATCTTTAATTACTTTAGGTTTTATTTTATCCCATGACAAGCTGTAACACTCTATTTCAACTACTCAGGGATTGAATGATTCATAATCCTTTCTTAGTGGCCAAGAAACCGTATATAAGCGTTTAGTTTTAGATAACTCGTAATGTGTGAGTGAGTCAGTGGTATTTCGCTTATATACAGGGTTATTTTGCAATAAATTTTTATACGTGGTAGAGCCTAGCAGCAGCTATATTAGTAGTATTGTTTTGAGTAAAAAGAACCGGAGACCCTTTTTACTGGAAAAGAGGCCATTCCATCTTAGTCCTTACGGGTGACAAAGCATCTGCATTTGGATTCTTTATTAATGATAGATGTAGATGTCTATGGGTCACAGCAAGCACTTATCATCAGGTGCACTGTGTGCTGGTTTGTCACACTATCCTATAAAAAAAAATCACCGGCCAAATTTGCAGAGAAGGTTCAGAATAACGAATCTGAATTATAATATAAAATTATAATTCAGATTCGTTATTTATTTATTTAACAATTTATGTACACACAAAATAATGTTTCAATGAAAAAAAAAAGATATTTTGTACAAAGGCACTGCTTATTTCATATTGAAATCTCTTCCAGCAGGCCTGATACTCGACAAATTAAAAGAGAAGCTGAATAAGTGTGCACTCTTATAATAAAATTTTATATTATTAATATACTTAACATAAAGTAAAGCTAATAAAAACAAATATCCATGTAAACATACATATAACTAAATACCACTATAAATACATATACACATACACATATATATACATATATATATATATATATTACATATATAAATAAAATAATATATTATATATAATCATTGGGACGACAAAGAAAGATAGTGCTCTTTGACTCGCCTTTTGAACACGGACACTGTTTGAGCCTCTCGAATTGCAGCAGGAAGAGAATTCGATAACCTAACTGCATGTACTGTAAAAGAGTGAGAATAGGACTTTGTTCTAGAGGAAGGGAAATTTAGGAGGGTTTTAAATGTGATCTGCAAACTGCATCGGGGGAGTGCGCAAAGTGGAATCGATCACGTAGATAGGGTGGTGATGTTGGATTGTATAGTATGTTAAAGAGGAGGCAAAGGATTCGAGTATTCCTGCGAAGTCGGATTGGGAGCCACTTGAGCTGTTTGCGATATGAGGAGACGTGGTCATACTTTTTCAACCCAAAAATATAACGAATACATAAGTTTTGCAACCGCTCAAGTTTGTTTATTTGCTCCTCAGTCGCATCCAAATAACAGACATCAGCATAATCAAGAATCGGGAAAATAAGTGTTTGGACAAGAGAAATCTTCGTTGATAACGGCAAAAAATGTTGAAGGCATTTTAAGGAATGAAAAGTATAATTGATTTTCCTGCTAATTTCTGTGATATGTGCATTCCATGTCAACTTGCAATCCATGATGACGCCCAGAATCTTAACCGTTTCTGAAATGCTTAGTGGAATGCCATTAATTTGCAGAGTTGGCAGTGAAAAAAAGTCAAGTAATTTACGAGTAAACCTGGTGCCTATAATCATAGCTTGTGATTTTTTAGGGTTTATAACAAGTCCGTATGATCTAGACCACTTATCGATTTTATTTACATCGTTATTTATTTCAAATAGTGCTGAATTTGCTTCAGTCACTAGAAAATGATGATACAGCTGCAAATCGTCTGCATAGAGATGGAAGTTTGAAGATATCACCTGAGTGATACAGTTGATAAAGATGGAAAAGAGTAAAGGAGAAAGGACGCCACCTTGAGGTACACCCGTGGTTAGATTGCACCACTTAGAAAAAGTTTCATTGATACGAATACACTGAGAGCGGCCACGGAGGTAGGAATCAAACCATTGAATAGTTGAAGGAGACAAATTAATAGAATGAAGAATGCTAAGAAGTATATCAAAATCAATAGAATTGAAGGCACTACTAAAATCTAGCAGCACAAGTACCGTTAAATATTTTTGGTCTATACCGCACCGGATATCATCCGTTATCTTGAGGAGAGCAGTAGTTGTACTGTGACCAGGCCTAAAACCGGATTGAAAAGTACTTAAGATATTGTTACGGTTAAGAAACTTGGTCAATTGTGTGTGGACAATATGTTCAAGCACCTTTGAAAGAAATGGTAAAATAGAAATAGGGCGGTAATGTGTTGCAGATGAAGGATTCGAAACTTTGGGTATAGGAATAATATGAGCTAACTAGAATATACATACATATATATGTATATATATATATATATATATATATATATATATATATATATATATATATATACACATTTGCATATCACGAAACATTCAAAAGAAGCTATGTAACTCTGTCGAACAGTTTTTATAAACGTGTCCATCGTATCTAAATACATTAAAAAAAGAAAGAGAAAATAGGACCTTGTAAATAATCAATGAGAATGTATTATTATTTCCCGATCTTATATTATGTCTTGCGTTAGCTTAATGAAATTCTTTTTGTTATTAGGAAAAGAGCCGTTCCATTCATTTCGTCTTGGCTACTGTATACATTAATTTTCAAGTAAATTTGTCTTCCTCAGTCTGAGTCTAGTATCGTAAACGCGGCGTCTTGAGATCCCGGGTTCGAATTCTCGGTAGAGTCAAATTTAATTGGTGGACTTTTCTGTCAAAAAATTCCACCAATTAAATTTGACTCCGACTTTGAAATTCTCCGTAGCAGCCCGGAGTGAGTAATTTGTTCAGCGGTGTTACAACACCGCGCCTCGTAAAGTAAAGCCGTTGGTCCTGCGAATTCTTCCATGCGATTATCGTCTCGTTGGAATATAAGAGTGAGGGAATAGAGAGTGCAACTGGTCTTACTCATACACACGGGCACTATAATCCTGTTTAGAGCTGATATCAAGTCTCGATAGAAACTCGGTCTGGAGAACATTATTATTATATTAGTACATACACAATGATATTGCGTAACTGTGTCCTTGTAACTATTGGGAAAAAATCTCAAGTCAAACAAAACAACGATAAAAAATGGTCATACCATTATTTATTGTTGTTCTTCAAAAACTTCTTTTCAACAAGGATGTTATAACAATAGATATATTACAAAGATTTTCGCTCCAGGCAAACACTTTTAGAGAAAACCTTGATCTGGAAACTTTGAAAGAAAAACGTTAGAGAAAACATTATGAATCAGAATTCGACGAGCTCTGAATATATTATATTTGTAATTCTTATATATATATATATATATATATATATTATGATAACAAGGTATATTTTCTCCATTGGATTTGTTATTATATTCAATACAATGTAAAAAATATATATAGTGAGGGCGTAAGAAAATTCATTACCTCATTTTATCCTGTGGGCATCGCAAGAGGTGACAGAAAGAAATGAAACAAGAGATATTAGACAGTAGGATTTTTGTTGATAACAACAGAATATAATAAAAATTATTACGGTTGTCTGCCAAGCGTTGCGACTGTACAAATATAACTCATATGAGACAATTTATGGTGGAAACCTATGTTTGGCAGTGGACATTTGACAGGCTGTACTGATGATGATAATGATGATGCATAGAAATGGCGAGACAATATAGACCTTTTTGTTACAGTTCACTTTTCTAACATAGTAACTACCGTATACTTTGGTGTGATTTTAAAGACGTTTCACGTCGAAATCCCGCCTGTGAGGTAGTTATTGGGGGAACCTATGTACAGCCGTGGACTTTTTAATATGTAACGGTAACGCTAACTTTACCATAGCTGGCTAGATCGGATGCTCTTGTCTACAAAAGTGGATCTAGTACACCGTACAGTACTGGTGGTAGCTTTAGCGAAGATATGGAGTTATATATGAAGGGGGTCAGAAACTGAACTTTGAAGACCTTTTATAGCCTGTAACGAATGGATGAATGGATCATAACACCTATCTCAAGTACACTGATGATTATTTCGTTACAAAAATTAAGAGGTTCTTATTTAATGAAAATCTCTTGATCTTTGCTGCTTCATATATATTTACAGCACTATTTTCGCTGGTTACTTAAGCGATCTGATATGGTGACAGCGTGCGCCCGAAAGACACATTATTTCCGATAGGATCTCAAACATTTCACGTCTGACATCCCCTCGATGTACGTATAACGTATAATATGACATTAAAACACAAGTTGGAATAGAGGACAAACGAAAGGCCGAGGTGTTTTTTCCTTTTTCTAAATATAATTCTGGTTTAGGATAGTGACGTCACTATCAAAGTAGTTTTAGACGCTGCCTTTCATTACATAATATATTTCTTTTTTAAAAGTAATTGAGCGGATTTCAAATTAAATGACCATAGGAAAACTGCGCTGTCCACTTACTTTTTCAATAGTTTATTCATAAGGGAATCAAGTTTTTTGTTTTTGTCGGTAACAATATAGATAGGAAGCATATAAAGATTATTTTGAAATTAAAAAAAAAAACTAAATAAACCTGCAGAATAATGCCATAAAGTCAACATTTATGTTGACGAAACCATTAATTTCAACATGTCCACCCTTGCCAGCAAAAAGATCTGATTTAGACAAATTTTTGTTAAAACAGTTCATATATTTGACAGTTATATTGAAAACTTTATTCAAGAGCACAAAATTAATGAATGTTTTAGAGTTTTCTAAAAGAAATAAAATAGATAATTCACTTTAATTGTTGTCCTCAAAAACAAGGTTGGCGGAATTTTCCTTTACGTAACGCATGTAACAGATACTAAAAATTGAATATACATTAAATTTGTAGATTTTTCGCACTTCTGGTAACATTTTCAAAGTAAACTTCAAACAAAGTTTGAACGCCTATCTGCCAATTTGAATTAACTCGTTACGAAACGCGGTGGTGACTGTGTGTGATAAAATTTTGTTCCATTACAAACTCATGTTTTCTCAGGTAAGAAGGTTGCTACGTTTTGTTTTTTCCTTAATTTTCTCTCAAAACAGTATAATGTTGATAGTTTGTAACATACATGCCTTATATTCGTTATTTTTTAACTTAAAAATGATTGATTTCAATTTCAAGCCCACTTTTCGTAACATCAATTACGTAGCGTTACATATTAGCGGAACTAATTTTGTCACGTAACGGAATTGTAAGGGCATGTCTAGCTTTGAATTAGAGTAGGTAGTTTGTCTGAATATGTCTGCAGCTACAAAATATGTTTTTTTTTCTATCTTTCAGATACTTTTAAAAGTTACCTTTTCAAAACCTACCTACAAAACAGAATGCCTTTCACTGGGGCTGAACGGGCAAAACGATTCAGAGAAAATATAAAAAAAAGATAAAGAAAAGTATAAAGTTTACAAGAAAAATTAATTAGAGCGAGTAAAAAAATGTCAAAGAAGAATAAATGAGCTCAGCGAGGAAGAAAAACAGAAAAAAAGACAATGGAGAAATCAAAACAGCAAAAAAGAAAAGAAAGTATCTTTTGAAGAAAGAAAATAAGAAAGTAAGACTTCTGAACTAAGAAACATTAAAAGTTGTAATCGTTTGAAGAATATATTTTTTCGGGATCGATCGATGCGATTCAATCGAAAAAAAATGAAGAAAGATTTTACTTATTAGTAGGATGATTTTTGAGGTTCCTATATTAATGAATCTTTTGAATTTTTTTATTTATAGTTAAACGTAACCCTTAAAATATTATTAATATGAAATGAACTTTAAGTATTGTTTCTTTATTTTTTTTACATATTTGTTTTTTTTTATATATTTTATACGCTGAAATATTTTTAGTTTTGATGACTCGAATGGCTAAAAATATTTCAGAGTGTGAATTATTTTTACAGACTTGAATATTTTTTTAATTTTATAAGTCACTAATCTTTAGAACATTTTTTTAATAACAATAAGTATTTTAATGAAGACTGAATTGTATACAAAAACTTTTAAAATTATAATAATTAAGTATTATTTAGTACTTATAGAAAAATGGTGTACTTATGGAAAAACCCTAAGCAGTTCCTTTTCGTAATACATTATTCCATTAACGTAACTGTCCCACAGTTATTAGTTTTAATTTTTACGTTTATCTTACAAATATTGATGATTTGAGTGCTTTTTAAAGTTTCATAGTGTTTATTTGTTTATTTTTTTATTTCGTTTGATATTTAACGTGTTTCAAATATTGTGGTAAATGATATTTTTTTTCCCAAAATATCTGAAAAATTACGTAATGGAGCTTTACGCAGTAGATTATCAAAATTTCTACGAAGAATTTTGTAATGAGCTTAGTTTTTAAAAAGTTTTTTCTTTGATTTCATTCAAACAATAAAATTTATGTGAATAATAATAGTTTTATTTTATTAAAACAGTAATTAAAAAAGTTACGAAACTGAATAATTACTGGTGTATGCGGTCACTTAAATTGGATTTTTATGAATATTATTAAAACATTCTTAATATTTTTTACATTGTCGGACAATTTATTAAATTTACCTCCGAAATATCCACATTTAAGTCCATTACGATTTATGAAAAATATTAGGTTCCACTTACGTAACGCGTCATTTTATTTGAAATCCACTCAATTATTGTTCCATAGGGTATTGGTTTATAAGAGATAATTTTGTATTTTACTTACATATACACTCTAATCTTTATTTATATCACATATATGTAACTTATACGTAACTAATACGTATTATTATATGTATCTTTAAAGTGATATAAAAAATATTACAAAACATGTTTTTAATAAAACACGCAAGTATTCCGGCATCGTGATGGATTTGGCTTTCCTACTACACCCTCACAGAAATGAGAGGAGGCCTATAGCAAGTAGTGGGACGTATGTAGGTTCTAACTCTGCTTTCATCATCATCATCATCACAGACCTCCTCAAGTCGTACTGCTGAACACTCTTACTTTACTTTACTTGTTCACATTCAGGATTATATTTTTATATTTTTTTAAAAATAAGAGCACACATTAAATAATGAGTGATACTGTCTGCTTTCAATTCAAAATATGATCAAAAATACCATTGTAATTGAACATAAAAGGTTTTTTCTATAAATATTTTAAAGTTGATCCCACTTAATGATTTTATCGAGTTTACTTTTAACTTTTTAATTCGCCACGTTTTGGGTGCTTGACATCCCGATGTCATAGCTAGCCCAGCTACCTCCAGCTATTAAATAATAATTTTGGCTCGATCCATGCTGAACGAGCTTACAGTATCTTACAGTCTTGTGTTTGGATTTAATTTTATTAACTAAATGATCCGAAGTAAATGGTAGCACCCATCCATCATCACTATTGAAATTGAGATTTTTTTAATTTATATAGCCTCGCAAATCAACATTGGTAGTGAATACACCAAATACCAAACCAAATAGTTGGTATTCACTTGCTTTTAAAAATAGTCCGAGAGTAGTGAACAGTGAAGACTGACGCAGGTAAGTTCAGATGACTTGCCGCGCGCCGCGAAATCGACAAAATAAAACGCTTTGAGACCTGAGTGTCATCAATAATTTGAGGAATGCAACCGTACATCGAACCGTTTGATAGTAAAATGGTGATAGAGAAACTAAAGCCAACACTCCCCGATATGTGGAAATTAACTGGCAACGCTTCGCCTGTGTTCGAGACTGAGCAGCATTTTGAGAGGGGACAAGCGGGAAACTGTTCACTTGTTGGTATGTGTTCACAACTCTCGTGATTACCTGTGATATTGGGTATGATGCCGATGTTTAATAAAGGGGTACGCATTTTTGTTTGTTTAGTAAAACCTCTACTGACAGTAAGTTTCAAATGTGGTCATGGGTGTAAAAATTACAAAACCTTTTGTAGCTTAGCTTCAATGAATGAAAAATATCTGTACGCCTATGAGGCTTATCTTCACTCTATCCAAAACACATAGCTTTTAAAATATACTAGCTATGTTATTAACATTTCTAATAAACCTAGGAAACTAACAGCATAGCAAAGTGGCGAAGCAATCAGCTTTGTAGCGGTTTCTAACGGTTGCAGTTGAGCAATCAGTTTCAAAATAGGAGGTTCAGATGCCTGGGTGATCAGTAATCGATTGCTGAAAACAGAATTTGAAAATTCGAAACCGTTCTCGAGATAATCGTGGGACAGACGGACAGACGGACAGACATCGTGAAATCAATAAGTGACTTCGCAAGCTTCGCCACTTAATTTTGACCACTCTTGGTAAACTTTAAATGCTTTTATAATAAGTGGTTCACAGCAGTAGTCGAATTGCGGAATCAAACCCACGACTTTGAGTTCGCGGTGCACTCCCTAGCAATGGGCTACTGTCGCTTTGAATATAAAAGATTGATACTGAACAGCAGTATACACTAGACTAGTATTATTAGTAGAATATACAAGTTCAAGACTTGATAAAGATGTGTACTGATCTTATTTGTATTATAAAAATTTTAAGTTGCAGCATATACGTCCCAATGCTGGGCACAGGCCTCCTGTTGCTTCTGAGAGGATTTTGTATTATTTGTATTATTAGCGTACTTTTTGTAAATGTATATAAAAATCAAGGTAGGGAAACAGTACATGGATTCCTATATTTAAAATTGAATCAAACCATCCAACCTTTACTTCAGTTGACTCGCCGCATAGATAAATTATGCAAAGTCGAGAGACAATAATTGACGCAAAGGTTAGATTTTAAACTTTGACCCCGAAAGACTCAGCGTTTGCCTATATTGGAGGAATTTTTAACGAGCCAGTAACACAGCGTTCTGGATTTCATTGAATTGAATTGTAATGTACATATTTTTGCCTTGTGGTTTCAGCGTAAGAGAAAGTGGTTATTGTAAGAAATAACTATGGTAATTGCCAAAAAGGTTTTATGCATTATGAATACGTACGTAACCTCTCATGCCTTGAACTTCATTTCAAAAACCTTGTGCCAACCTTGTTCAAGTAAGTGTTTACACGTTGAAGAGCCATGCTACAGCTGCGTTACGGTTGTAGGACGAATGGGTCGGCTCGACCGGGGAATCACCACGCTCTCACAGAATACCAGTGTAAAATTGCAGCTCAACGTTGCTGTATTTCTTATGGTGCGTGTAGAGAACCGTAGACTCACTCCATCTAGTGGGTGGCTGTTGTACACTTCGCTTACCTTTCTTTCCCATTGGGTGTCGGTTCTTCGAGATATATTTATATACCATCAAAAACATAACTTGTAAATAAAGCCAAGTCTCGTAACTCAGTTCTTCTACCGTAAAAAGTTGTGAGATTCATGTAATACCAAGCCGGTTAATTTATTCAGTCCATAGATTAATATATAGATTGACTTGGCAATCGCATGAAAACACAATATATCTCACAAGTAATACATATTATATTAAATTAGATTGTTTAGTGCGATTGCCAAGTCAATCTATGTATTAATCTATGGACTGAATAAATTAACCGATTTGGTATTACATGGATCTCACAACTTTTTACGGTAGAACAACTGAGTTGCGAGTACTTGGCTTGTTTTACAAGTTATGTTTTTGATGGCATCTCATTTCTTTTTGTAGATAGTTATATCTAAGTTGCTATTTACACCTATTATTCCATTATACATATTATATAGGTACACTGATTCATTCGCTGCAAATTTAACTTTGTAATACTATATGTTTATATGGGATTACAAAGTTATTTATGCAGTTGGTGTATCTCAAAAACTGGACCGAAATTGTAAAATATTTTAATTTTTACTTTATTTATATATTAAACAATAATAGTATTCCAAATTTGAAGTTTCTATGTCTGCTAGAAGTGCCTTAGAGTTTTGATGATCTGTCAGTCAGTGAGTGACAAAATTAAGAAACTTTGACTAGTTATAATTCTTAACTACTGGTTCAAATATAATGAAATTTGAAATATACTGAGTCTTTACAATGCCTATTTGTTTAGTTAAAAATTCAGGCTTCCAGTTTTATTCATAACGAAGTTATAGGGTTTCGGAAATGGCCTGAACTGCTTCGAGAAAAGGATGGTACGGCCGTGCCGCTTTTTTGCTCGACTTGGCGGAGGCACTACCGTGCCCCCAGATTCATATCTGTAGGGCGATGTCGGTTACTCTGGTTCTACTGCGGATATTCTCATTTCTAAGTAGATCATGCAGTGAAACCTCGAGCTAAACCTCTCCATCCAGTCCATTCATGCTTTAGAAATAAATGAGCTGAAACCGGACTCTACCACTAATATATATTTTTTATAGGATGGGGTGACAAACGAGCACACAGTCCACCTGATGGTAAGTGGTTGCTGTGACCCACAGACATCTACATTTACACTCGATAAAGAATCAAAATGCAGATGCGTGGTCACCCGTGAGGACTAAGATGGAATGCCTCTTTTACAATAAATTGGGTCTCCGATTCTCTACACTCACCATACGAAATACAGCAGTGTCAAGCTGCGATTTTACGCTGGTATTCTGTGAGAGCGTGGTCCTTCCCCGGTCGAGCCGACCCATTCGTGCTGCAACTATACTACTAATATAGGATGGGATGAGTCGCTTGCGTCCGTAGGCTTCGACCACCTAACCCTAGGCCCACCCTACACGTGTCCCCCGGGTGGTGCTAAACGAGCGACAAAGCTGAAACGACAGACTCGGCTCCTCGCCGCGTGGTAGCAGCGTAAAATCTACCACCCCTTATGTCGCACCATGAGCCAAAAATTTAAAGAAATGGCCCCGAGTTCCCGACGCCCCTTTAATGAGGCAGGGGTGAGAAGAATCTCCGGGAGGAAAACCGGCGACGAGGTTCGCCACCCGTCACGTCCTGTCTCCTGGAGGGGCGAAAGGTGGATTGCGGAGGCCCGTCTGGCTACGCTGAATGTATGTGGAGCAATGAATGATAAGATGGATGAAATATGCGAAATGATGAATGATAGAAGGATAGATGTGTTATGTGTGAATGAGACAAAACGAAAGGGAAGAGATGTCACTGCACATGGCATGTATACCGCTTACTGGTCTGGTGTAGACGAGACCGAGCGGGCATGCCATGGAGTCGGTGTCATCCTTTCAGAAAGAATGGGTCAATGTGTGAAAGAGTATGAATGTGTAAGCCCAAGGCTGCTGTGGATACGAATGAAAGTGGGCTTAAAGAAGTAGTTTGTGCTTGAGGTGTACGCCCCAGATATGACTAAGCCCACTTATATCCGAGAGCACTTTTGGGACATGGTAAGGCTGGTGTTGACGAAATGCAAGGAAAATGAAAGTATTATTATGTTAGGAGATTTTAATGGAAGGGTTGGAGTGAAGAGGTCTGGTTATGAAAAGATATTAGGAGCGTTTGGCGATGAAAGAATAAATGAGAATGGTGAAGACCTCCTCACCATGTGTGTGGAAAAGAATCTTTTTGTGGCAAACACTTTCTTTCGCCATAAGAGGATTCACATGTATACATGGGAAAGAGGGTATGATAGAAGCATGATAGATTTCATAATTATGGATGGAAGAATGAGGAGCGCAGTGGTAGATACATGGGTTTACTGGGGGTCCAACGTAGGGACGGACCATTACTTGGTCTTATGCCAAATTAATGGTCTATTCAAGCGTTGGCGGCATCGGACATCTGTGTCTACCACTGCGTTACAGCGTATAAGAATAGAGAGGTTACAAGATGAAGGTGTGAAAGAGAAGTATAAATGCAGACTGAGGGAAAATATAAGTGTGTTGAATGAATTTTGTATGAATGATTTAGACTTGAAGAATGTATGGAATAATGTTAAGAAAAATTTGGTGGATACAGCCACCGAAGTATGTGGTGTAAGTAAGAGAACGAATGAAAGGAAAAGTAATACGTTGTGGTGGGATGATGAGGTACGGATGGAATTTGAAGCAAAGAAGAGGGCATGGCTAGATTTACTAGCAACCAAAGCTGGTAATTCTGGCGGTATGAATGATGAGATAGAAAGAAAAAAGGCAGACTTTAGACGTATAAATAAGAGAGTAAAAGAAGTTGTTGAAAGAAAAAAGCAAGAAAGGATAGATAAGAATGATAGAAGAATATCTGATAACTTCCAGGCAAATATTAAAATGTTCTGGAAGCTTGTAAGAACTGCCAGGGGAAATTCAAAATAGCCTAGAATGAATGCTATACGAGACGAGAATGGCTGCATGCTGAATGATGAAGTATCGAATTTAAAGAGATGGAAGGAATACTTTGAAAGCGTGTTTAAGAGTGAAGAGTCGTCTGATGTAAGTGAAATAGAAATTCCGGAAGAAGTGGAGAGAGGTAGGGAGATAAGTGTAGATGAAATAATGAAAGCAATGAAAAGCATGAAAGCAGCTAAGGCAGCCGGATATGATAGAGTATCACTCGAAAAGCTAAGGGCTGGAGAGGGTGTGGTTGCAGGCCTGCTGTAAACCTTGTTTAATTTATGTTGGGAACTGAAGCGGGTACCGGAAGACTGGTGCAAAGCCGTTATAGTCCCAATATATAAGGGAAGGGGTCGCAGGAGGACTGTAAAAACTACCGTGGTATCAGCTTGCTTAGCATTGTGGGTAAACTGTATGCTAAGGTGCTAATTGAAAGAGTTATAAAAGAAACTGATGGAAAAATTTAGGATGTGCAAGCGGGATTTAGAAAAGGAATGGGATGTACGGATCAGGTCTTTTCCATGCGCATAATCGCGGAGAAGTTTTTGGCCAAAAACCAAAGAGTTTTTGTGCGTTCATAGACTTGGAGAAGGCTTATGACAGAGTGGACAGAAACGTGTTATGGCAAACACTGACCACATTTGGGTTGAGCGCTGGTCTGATACAGGCATTGAAGTCTCTATATAGGGATTCTAGTGCCTGTGTCAGGGTCAAAGGGGCCTACTCGGACTGGTTTGGCATCTATAAAGGTGTCAGACAGGGCTGTGTGGCTTCCTCGTGACTGTTCAACCTATTTATAGACAGTTGTTTGGAAAATTTGAAAGTAGAAGAATGCGGGTTAAGAATGGGTGAGTTAACCGTCAAATGCCTTTTGTACGCCGATGATCAAGTCATACTTGCGTCTTCGGCAGCCGAGTTGCAAATGATGGTTACATTAATGAACAGGACATTAAAAGAAAAGGGAATGAAAGTGAACGTAAGTAAGACGAAAGTTATGGTTTTTGAAAGAGAAGAAAGCAAAACGATATGTGAAATAAGAATAGAAGGGGAGTTGGTAGAGCAAGTTGATGAGTTTGTGTATTTGGGATGTGTGTTTAGCAAGGATGGTAGATATGATAAGGATATGGAACGACGAGTGAATGCAGGAAATAGAGTGAATGGGGCTCTACACTCTATTGTGAAAAGTCAGAATGTGTCCTAAAAGGCACGTATGGCAATTCACAATGCTGTGTTAGTGCCTACTTTAATGTATGGTAGTGAAAGTTGGGTGTGGCAGAAGAAGCACGAGAGTAGAATAAATGCTGTAGAAATGCGGTCATTAAGGAGTATGTTAGGGATGAATGTGAAGGACAGAGTGAGAAATTGTTTAATAAGAGAAGAGTGTGGTTTGCAAAATGATGTTGTGACCAGGATTAAGAAAGGAATGCTTCGGTGGTTTGGTCATGTAGAAAGAATGAATGAGGAAAGAGTGACAAAGCAAATTTATGTTGCAGAGGTGAACGGCAGAGTCGGGAAGGGTCGCCCTAGGCGAAAGTTTATCGACCAAATTGGCGATATATTGAAAATGGGCCAAATCAAGAGTACCTTTAACCGACGAGCGTGTATGCGTAGGTATATGGATGTGGAGGAAGCGAGAGAGGTCTGTCAGGATCGTGCCAAATGGAAGTCCATAGTCTCTGCCTACCCCTCTGGGTGACAGGCGTGAGTGTTTATGTATATATATTATGTACTAATATAGCTGCAGCATGGCTCTACCGCATATATAATATTCCATGTTTAAAAATATTTATTATTTTATGTGTTACCATTGAATTATCTTTATTGTTAATTTATTAGGTCTTAAAATTGGGAGAGGGCGCTGATTGCTGAGATACAGGTATAATTCCTAGTAGAGTAATCAGAGACTTCACATATTCACTGTATAATTATCAATAAAGCTTATTACTATTATTATTTTTAATCATTACAGATGCTACTCATCTCCTGTTACATGTTCCTCCTCACGTAATGTACCCAAATATTCGATATATACTCGAATACTACACAATTCACGTTACTATAAATCTCATTCGTCGTCGTAAATTTCAGAAGGTATAAATATTATTTAAGTTAACATAAAGTCATTCGTTGGTGCTTAACCTTTTTAGTAGTTCTTGTTACGATCTTTTTAGTTGACCCCAATAAATTAGGAGGTTAACAATTAACTGCATATCATTTTTAGGGTTCCTTACCCGAAGGGTAACCAACGGGACCCAGCGTCCAGTGTCTGTCTGTACGTTTGTCAACGGGCTGTATCTCATGATCTGTAATAGGTAGACAGTTGAAATTTTTACATTTCTGTTGCCTCTATAACAAGAAATAATAAAAATAAAAAACAAAAATAAAACCCGTACTAGAAACGTGTATTACGATGGTACGGAACCCTTCATGCGCGAGTTCTACTCGCACTTGGCCGGTTTTTTTGTATGTATCTTATCCGATATTTTTTTCCACCAAGTGTCGACCGATTTCACGTGTCTTTTTCGAGAAAAAATTCAGCCCCCATTGGATGGCAAAATAGGCGATAGTTGTTAGATCTTCTATACAATATATCTTTGCATCGAAATGAGAATTTAAATTTATTTTTAATTAATTTTAGTTACTTTAAGTTGGCTTCTACTTTTTATTAAGAGAAATTTTCAGCAGTTATGTTTATTAAAGTTTTTGCTCAAGTAGCTGTGGCAATTAATCTTCGACAACCTCTTTTGTTGAATGTTTTGTGAGTGATATTGTATATATCCTTCTACCATAATGCGACTGCCTTTCTGTAACGTAGTATAAAGGCAAGAAGTACTTGTAACCCCTTCACTGGGATGTTATTTCTACCACAGCGGCAACTTCAAAGCGTTGTAGAAAAATATCAACTGGGCGTGACATATTATATGCCACAGTGTAACGCACTCAGAGGCACTAAGTCGTGTTAGTTTACCCGTGCCCAATGGAAAATAGGTTTGTCAACCTTACTGTATAATACAGTATATAATGGTTGTGAATACTTTAAAACTGAAAAAATTCATCTTTAAAGAGTAAAATCAACTGCAAAAGAATAAAATAATTTTGACGTAACTTAATAGCTTTGGAAGTTGTTGCTAAAACGGTGTATTATAGAATCAAAGCATCGAATTAGAAGTTATTAAATTATAAGGAACCCATTTTATTCTTTAAGATTCTTTGAAGTAATTTTACGTCTTATGTAAGTTTAATACTTTGCCCTTTTGAGTGTTCTAAGCAATATTAAAATCTCAAAGTAATAACAAGAATGACGTCTTAATCATTTTTTTATCCTTAGTAGTGGAATTGTACTTTAAAAATACAGAGTCGAATTGAGAAACTCCCCTTTATTTAGTTCGTTTAAAGTCGGCTAAAAATATATGTATATAATAGGCAAAACTACTATATTTTATTAGAAACTGACAACGATTTGAGGCTTTTAATGAAAGCTCAATATATCTAACATAGTTTTATATATTGTAACAAAGAAGTATCAACAAAGTCACAGTATTGTAAACTTATTTGTTTTTAAGTACTTTAAAATATTAAAACTTTGGCACCAGACCAAGGACTCAATGATTAGTAGCCGGGCACTCTAACTAGTGAGAAGTAAGGTCGTCAATAATTATTGTTTCTGATTTTGGTTCATTTTAAAAACGTTACCTCCACATCAGGATTTAGGATTTTTCTCCTATATAGTGGGGGTAGTTTCAATACATACATTTCACAAGGACAAACATCCTGACCTGGAACAATTATTGTTAGGTCATACAACTACTTGTATACTACGAGTAAATTTGAATCGCGGCCCTGAGCGCTGCAACTCATTGCTAAGACCATGCACCACGGAGCCGCCAAACCAACCAACATACCACACATAGCAACAAAAAAGCACCAATCAATACGCATTGCTACTCAGCCCGTCATAAGTCCACTGCTGAACATAGGCCTCCCCATAGATTGCCACAAAGTCCTGTGCCATCTGTATCCATTGACCACTACGTGATTCATCGGGTCGCTACTTTACCTAGTCGCCCAACAGAGCGTATATTTTTTTTTTTATAGAAATAGGGTGACAAACGAGCACACCGTCTACCTGTTGGTAAGTGGTTGCTATGGCCAATAGACATCTACATCCATCCTCGTTTGCGAATAAAATGCAGATGCGTTGTCAGCCTTGAGGACTAAGATGGAATGCCTCTTTTCCAGTAAAAAGGGTCTCCGGTTCTCTACACTCACCATACGAAACACAGCAGCATTAAGCTGCTATTTTACGCTAGTATTCTGTGAGAGCGTGGTCCTTCCCCGGTCTAGCCGACCCATTCGTGCTACAACCATAATATAGCTGCAGCATTGCTCTACCACTCAATAGATTATATTAAAAGTATATTTAAAATACGTAGATAATATATTATTATTATATCTATTATTATATTTTAATATTATATTACTTTATATATAATATAAAAGTAATATATATTATATAATTGTAAAATTAATTGTTACATAGTACTTTAAAATCTATCAAAATTTTAAAAAAGTCTCGCTGGATTTCTTAATAGTTCTCATGAGAGTTGTTTTCATTTGAAAAATTACTTCGAATAAGTATTATATTTCTTATAAAAAAATTCTTAGTGAATAATGAATGATAGAACGTCTCCAGTGGGAGCGACTTAACTCTTGGGCGATTATATTGAAAGCTGATAAAAAAACCCGAATATCATTATTACTAATATCATCATCACCATCTTCTTCTTCATCATAAGTATGCTAACAATGCAAACTATAAAACACAATACAAAACATAATAAGGAGTGTTACAATTAACGATTCATTTATTCATTCTTTTTTCTTTCTTTGTTGTTAAAAAATTTTACCCCCACACTAAGATTTTCTTCTGTATAGTGGAGGCAGTTTACAAATGTAAATTGTACAAGGACGAACTTCGAGATCCGGAACATTTATTTATTGACCATACAAATTCTTGTTCCGTGTGGGATTCGAACCCGCGGCCCCAACGCTGCAACTCATTGCTAGGCCACTGCGCCACGGAGCTGTCAAATTTATTAATGCTCATTAAAATTCCGCTGACCATAAGGCTCCCTCAGGGATAGGGATATTTTTTATTGTTGCTTCGCTTGGCAGGCGGGTTGGCAGTTAAATTTTTATTTATTTGTTATTCGAAAGATGATGCTGCCCATATTCTACTTGTACAGTTTCCCTTAGTCGCATCTTACGACATTCACGGGATGATATAGGCGAATAGATACTCGTACGCTTCCAAAACACGACGAGAAGTTATAACGAAATATGGTGTTATGAAATATTTTTTTTAATTATGTCTAAAGGTCCTCCAGTTGGACACAGACCTCCTATCGTTTGTTAAAGAGTATAGGAGCATGGAGCGTATCAAAACTACGAAGTGGAGACAACACATCTACTTTTCAATATTTTAGGATGAAGCTATCTATTAGGCACAGCATCCACTTACCTTTAGGTGGATTGTGTGCTCGTTTGTCAAATTTAATTTATAAAATAAAAATAAAGGAAATATTTATTCAACCGGATCACGTCTGTTTTAAAATAAAAGAAACATAATATCTTTTGTTTTAACTGGCATTAAAAAAGATGAAAGTGTGTGCGGCTCTATTGAAAATTCGTCTAACATAGTCGTAAAAACATATTATTTCATATTCAGTTGTGAAAGCTCTAATATGATAAACAAATACATAAAACAAAAATATTAACATATTAAAAGTATCATTGTTAACATTTATTTTATTGTTTTAAAGAAACAATTAAGAAAAAGTTAATTTCAATTAAATACCTACATTACTTTTTAAATTATTTGGTTACCTCTGAAAATTTACAAACGTTAAAACTATTATTAATTAATTAATTCTTCCTCTTTAGCTTAATTGGTTTTGGATAAAATAATTATTACCTGACAAAGAAATTCGCGTTTACGAAAATAAAAAAATCACACTTCTTAATTATATGTAGAAATTTTCCTGTTGGCAATTTCCTAGCTTATTTTCCTTTAATAGCCCCGTGAAAATAAGCTTAGCTAACAACAAACAAGTTCTGTTTTGATCAATTATTCGTTCTATAAAAGCTTATTCAGGAAAACATTAAATGTAAATAATTAAATGATTATTTTCCAAGCATTTTGCTTGATAAGAGAATTATTTATAAAAGATTATGAAGGTTTTTATGGAACAGTCTTCAAAACTTTTGTTATATCTATGAATTAATTTTTGTAATATGTTGCACATTATTCCAACTAACGTACACACAAATTACCTACTACTTTATATCAGCTGACCGGTAGCACCCGGACATAACCTCACTTTTTTCATCTCCGCACGGTATCTAAATACCATATTGTTACGCGTTTTCAACCCTCCGTTCGCGAGCAACCTCAACGGAATATTAATTAAAGGGTACTCCAAGGAACTTTAACCCTACGACTCGTCGGCCAACCCTTAATTACTACGTACCTAGCGTTTTTCCCCTGCGTTTCTTTCACACTGACTCTAACACTGATTTGCGGGAAAGGGATGGAGTTGTACGCGGGCCGTGCGGTACGACCGCCGGCGATCGTGTCGCGAGGCTGACTAAATCTGTGCCGCTCTCATGCCAGGTCAGGTCAGATGTTGGGACTCGTCCAGAGAGCCGAATATTTCGAATAAATAAATTAAGTAAATGTTTTAGTAACACGCCCCTGTTTTCAGCGGCAATTTGAGCGGTGCGTTCTGCGTAAATTTGTTGGCTGTTCTTTTATTGATAGTGATGCCCCAACGTGTTTGGTTTCGTAAATAAATTGAGGGAGGATGGAGTACGTCAGTGAACCTTTTCTTGAATATACTAAGATTTTTTCTTTATAAAAAATAGTAAATTAGTTACAATTTTTCAGGCCTCCACATATTCATATAGAAGTATATTTGCTATTTTTACTACGCTTCACAATCGAGTTGGTAACCGAAGTTTTTTTTTATTATATCGAGGTCATTAACAGCAAGATGCTGCTGCCACGTCCTGCTTCATTTCCCTTTACATCTCTGACGCTACTCACGCAATGATATAGTGTAGTGGATTCTCTTGTATGACGTCAGTAACCGACAATACCTTTTACAATAATACTGGGTGTCTCAAAAGAAAGTTCACATTTAAATCTTTTTTTAAAAGAAAAGTCTTAGCTTTATTGAAAAAATTGTTATTTTATATTGAAGTACACTGTTTGGGAATTTATTTTTTAAAAATAACATTGTCCAAATGTAAACCGTTTGCGCTCTCGGCATTCATTTAGTCGGGCACTAAAATTGCCTATGACAGCTCGGCAGGTAGTCTCCGTGATGGCTGCCATTTCATGACGGATATTTTCTTTTAATTGTGCCAGGGAAGTCGGTTTATTAGCGTAAACTTTTGATTTGACATAACCCCACAGGAAAAAATCCATAGGCGTTAAATCGGGACTCCGTGGAGGCCAATTTATGTCACCTCGCCAGGAGATTAATTTGTTCGGAAAAATTTCTCGAACTCGAGGCAGAGATCTGTTGGACGTGTGTGAAGTTGCTCCATCCTGCTGGAACCATGTTCTTTGGTTGTAACCAGGAAAGTTTTGCAGTTGGGGTACGAAAAACTCGTCTAACATCTCCACATAACGCTCTGAATTCACTGTGAGTGTGCGTCCGCTTCCATCTTCAAAAAAGTAAGGGCCGATAATTCCTCGCGCCGACATCGCTGCCCATACGGTGACTTTGGGTGAATGTAGCGGTTTCTGATGTTTTTGTTTTGGGTTGGTTGCACTCCAGTAACGACAATTTTGCTTGTTTACATGCCCATTCAGGTGAAAATGGGCTTCATCGGAAAACAAGATGTTGGTGAACGTTGGAAAGCGCTCAATCATCTGATTTACAAAGGCAAGCCTCTGACCAGCATCTTGAGGCTTCAGTTCTTGCACTAACTGAATTTTGTACGGGTGCAGCTTTAAATCTTTGTGTAAAATGCGGCATAATGAAGATCTGTGCACATTTAAAGCAACAGCACGCTTCCGAATCGAGAGGTTTGGATCATCTCGAATAGACTGAGTAACACTGTCCACGTTTTCGGCTGTTCTTGATGTTCTTGGTCGCCCAGATTTTGGTTTCTCCAGAGTTGACCCAGTCTCTTCAAACTTCTCAACCCATTTTGCAATGAGACGAGTGCTAGGCGCATCATTTAAGTGACGAATATGTCGAATACTGCAGAATTTTCTACGCGCTACAGTCGCCGAATTACCGTTTTTTGTAAAACTCACGTACGCACAACGCACGGTCCGCACCAGAGAAACGCTCCATAGCGACTAAATTCCCAAGAGCCAGACTACCGACTGACATACCCCCCGCGCCCCTCAGAATAGTTGCTTTCGCGTAATAAGATAAGCAAATGTGAACTTACTTTTGAGACACCTTGTACCTTACTTTATTATAATAATAATAATAATTCCTTTATTTGCTTAGAAACACAGTATTATAAGCTGGTACAAGTTTGACACAGCGCATATGTTTCACCATAATGAAAATAGCATGCAAATAACACATTGAGTTTAAAAATATTATAATGAGATTACATACCAATTCATACTATTAATATAATAATTATTACTAAATATGTCAACGAATAAAACAGTGGTAGAGCCACGGGACAGCTTTTGCTGTCGCACGGATGGGCCGGCTCGAACCGGGGTGGTACCACGACCTCACAGAAAACCAGCGTGAAGTAGAGGTTTACCTCTGCGTTTCGCTTGGTGAGTGCAGGTGGCCGGAGGCCCTTTTTACTGGAAATGAGGCATTCCATCTTAGTCCTTACGGGTGACAACGCATCTACATTTTGATTTGTAATAGAGGATAGATGTAGATGTCTATGGGCCGCAGCAACCACTTACCATCAGGTGGACTGTGTGCTCGTTTGTCACACTTATCATATAAAAAAAATTGAATAAAATAAGAATTTATAACTACATATATTAATCTATGTTAAGTTTAAATTTCTATTCTATTCTATTCTGTTATTCTTTTATTTAATGGAAATTAGAAATAAAAAAAGAATATACGGACTTGATACGTTTATTTCACTATTATATATGTTGTATATAATAGTGAAATAAACGTATAATGGTAACAATATATATATATATATATATATATATATATATATATATATATATATATATATATATATATATATATTGTTACCATTGCAGCCTATCTAAAGTCCACGGCTGAACATAGGCCTCCCCCATAGATTGCCTCATAGGGGGATATCTGCCATAGTTGCCACGCAGTTTTTATTTCTTTAGTTATTATAAGGAACACACTACTGCCCATATTCTGGTTTGCTTTCCTCTGTCGCATCATACTACACACTAACGGGACGATATGGGGTAGTAGGTACTCTTACACCGCCACTACACGATTATATTTCAGTACACTTTAATATATTCTATGTTAAACTAAACTATACTTACAATATAAATTAACTTCAACGCAGCTAAAAACTAGTTAAACAACATAACAGATAGTCAATGGATGGAAGTGGGTCATAATCGTGCTTTATGGCATTCCTTGGAGGAGGCCTATGTTTAGGAGTGGACTTGTAAAGAGCTGCTATGATGATGATGGTGAATAATAACAAAAGAATAAGTACCTTAAATGTTATTAGTATAAAGACGCAATTGAAGCTTTCGAAGCTTTTTTTAAGATAATGATAGTGAATAATGACA
>JAVANC010000013.1:1446186-1511186 GCA_033319125.1 Parnassius glacialis | reverse complement strand
ACGTGGTCCTTTAGGACCACGTCTCTGATCCGTAAGTCATCATTAGCAACACGCACTGGTTGTACAGTTTTGTTTTCATGATTTGAGGTATGTCTAACGAGAAGATGTGTCGTAATTTTCTGAACGTTTATAGTAATTAATAATAATTTCCTTATTTAGTAAATGTTTTACAACAGTATAAATTTGTTTCTACGCCTATTTTAAACTGCGAATTCTAATAATCTCGTATAAGCTTGTGGCTCTGGCAAAAGTGCTAATTATTAAGGGATTTCCCAAAAATCTTTTTGATCCAGAAATAAACGTATACATATTATACTAAAACAAATGTAATATATTTGCAACCTTTAATAATATTTTATAATAAACTGAAAAGGCGGAGGTTGTATTTAATCCTTAGTAAGCCAATAAATCTAGGAAGATTTTGTCTTACAACTCAATTAGTATTATGTTACATATGGTGGCGTTTGCGTGAGCCCTAATTGGACGACCACAGCATTGCGGTTGCGTTGTAAACCACCCCGCTACGTTTGTAGCTACGAATTGCGAATAAATTACAATAGTAAAATAACATCACGATTTTTGAATGGAAAAAAGGTGACACGAGCATACAGTCCACCTGATGGTAAGTGGATGCTGTGGCCCATACCATCAGGGGTGATAAATCATCTGCATTTTCATTCTTAATCGAGGATAAGTGTAGATGCATCTACACTTATCCTCAATTAAATCATCTGCATTTTTCATCATTCTTAATCGAGGATAAGTGTAGATGCATCTACACTTATCCTCGATTAAGAATGAAAATGCAGATGATTTATCACCCTTGAAGACTAATATTCAATGTCTTGTACCCACTTAAAGAGACTCCTGGTATTCTATAAGAGCGTGGTACTACCCAGTTCGAACTCAACCCATTCGTGCTACAAACATAACATGGCTTTAGTGTGGTTTGACCGCGTATAATGTAATAAATAATAATCAAGGTTGGGCATAATTTACGTAAATAAAATTATTATTTTAATAACAGTATACTAAAGTTAGTAAAGTTAAAGCCTATGTACGTACTACTGCCTGCCATAAGCCGTCTGTCATTTCTAAGAGACATATTGAGTAATTAATCCACCATGATACCTCGGTGCGTGTTTTCGGACTTCACTTCTTCCTCAAAATATTATATTCCTCGGATATGCAGAATTCCTCTAGTGTTTTCCCTTACCGCCGAACACGTGGTAAATGGTCTCGTTAAATTTACGACAAATTTAGGTAGGTGTACGCATCTATATTTTTGTTTTGTTCATGTTCATATTAACATTCGGCGGATTCAACACGGTTTGGCAGCGTTCGGGAAATTACGGCACATCTCGTAAGGTATACCTCAAAACTTGAAAACAAGACTGCACAACCAGTGCGTGTTGCCAGTGATGACCTATGGTACTGAGACGTGGTCCTTCACTGCTGGCCGGATAAAGAAACTCAAGGTCGGTCAGCGAACTATGGAGAGGGCTCCGCTCGGAGTTTCTCTGCGTGATAAACTTAGAAATGACGATATCCGCAGTCGAACGAGAGTGACCGAAATAGCCCAACGGATTTGTAAGCTGAAGTGGCAATGGGCCGGCCATATAGCTCGAAGAACCGACAACCGTTGGAGAAAAAAGGTTCTCGAGTGGCGGCCTCGTACCGGCGGACGAAGTGTAGGGCGTCCCCCCACTAGATGTAGTGACGACCTGGTAAGATATGCAGGAAGTCGATGGATGCAGGTGGCTCAGGACCGTGCTTTGTGGCATTCTTTGGGGGAGGCCTATGTTCAGCAGTGGACTTTAATGAAGGGCTGTAATGATGATAATGATGAATGACGCATCTATATTGCGCAGCGTGTTACTTTTAGGTAGTTAGTTAGGTATTTATGAAGCAAAAATTGTTTATTATACTACTAAATAGTACATGTTTCAGAAAAACCTCTGCTAATGAGATAATCGCAACCATGCTGTTTCAAAATATTTTCATACATTTTTTTTAATAGGAGAGGGGGCAAAGGAGTATGCAGCTCACCTCGCAATGGTAAGTGACTACAGCCACCCATGAACTACTGCAACACCAGGGGAATTTCAGATGCGTTACCGGCCTTTTAAAATGGAGTACGCTCTTTTATTGAAGGACCCTAAGTCGTATCGGTCCGGAAAAATCGCGGGTAAACGATTCCACAAGGAAGTTGTGCGACGAAAAAACCTTTTTCTAAATCGCACAGCGGTGGACCACCAATCATTCAGGTGGTATGGATGGTATCGCGAGTTTTGTTGCAATGCACGATGGTGAAATTGAGTAGCTGGAATTAGTCCGAACAATACCTCAGAGCACTCACCGTGGTAGATACGATAAAATACGCAAAGAGATGCAACATCTCTACGCAGTGCCAGTGAGTCAAGCCGATTGGAAAGAACTCTGTCGTCGACGATTCGAATCTCTCTGCGCTGGATGCGGTCAAGTGAAAGTAGTTAGTACTGGAGAGCCCGTGCCCAGAGTTGGGAACAGTATTCCATAAGAGGTTGAACCTGCGCTGTGTAAAGTTGCAAGCGGTGTACCGGCATGAAATACTATCCCGCTCTGCTGAGCACGCCAAGCTTTTTAGAGGCCAATTTGACCTTCTCTTCTAAATTACCACGAAACTGCACATCAATCGATATGTCGACACCGAGGATTCCGATACTGGATGCGGCAACAAGGGGAGTGCCTTAAAACTGAGAAGATACATCAAACGGGTTTTTTTAGCGATAAACGCACAAATTCGTTTTTTATTTAGTTACTCCCAGTCCGAGATTTTGTTCAACAAGTCTCGACTTCAGACACAAGTTTGTTCCGGTACTTGGCGAAGGTTTCCCGAGAAATATTGGCACGGCCGGTGTATAAAGCATCACCAGTGCTGTCGTCTGCATAGCAATGAATGTAACCAGTTTGCATCATATCATTGATGTGCAGAAGAAACAGCGTTGGTGATAGCACGCAGCCTTGTGGAATACCAACGGAGCATGCACCGTCTACTACCACCTTGATGCTCCGATCTGTAAGAAAACGGGTGATCCAATTGCACAATTTCTCGGGAAGCTCATACGAAAGAAGCTTCGAAAGAAGTTTTGCCAAAACTTTTGTACGTTGTGTCAAACTCGATCGAAGGCCTTCACTATGTCCAAACTAAGGCCCCCTCCCTTTGACTCCACTGCCTCCACTCATCTATGAGTTAGGTAACCTAGAAGATCACCAGCCGAGCGACCTCGACGGAAACCGTACTGGCGGTCACTAAGCAACTGGTGATCCTCAAGGTACCGCATGATATGGCAGTTAATAATATTTTCAATTACCTTATAGAACGAGGAGGTGATAGCGATAGGCCTGTGTGTTGTACGGATCTGAGTGGTCATCTATTTTAGGGATCGGGTGCACTAAAGCCATCTTCCATAACTTCGGGACTACGCTTAAGGAGTAGGAGTACCGAAAAACACAAGTTAAAATCGGTGTCAAATCCAGAGCACACGTCTTTAGCCCAATAGGTGGGACTCCATCAAGCCCACTCGACTTGTGGACATCCAGAAAGAAACGCTTTTCGCACCAAGCGCTATATGAACCGCACAGCATTGAGCATTCACACCGCGGGACAGTCAGCGGTGTGTTCACCCCGTCATCGAGAGTCGGTTTTCAAGCAAAACAAAAGCTTAGCACATCGGCTTACTCCTTTGCATCTTGGGCCGGTGAGTAGTCCACCCAGTGCAATCTTTGCACTGGGTGGACTACTCACAACTGGACGCACTAGCAGAGATGGTTAGCAGAAATTTCCTTGGACAGCCTTGGCGAGAGACCAGAATGCACGTTTTTCTGAAGGGAGGTGAACTACTTTCTCGCCAATTCTGCCAATGTACTCTGACTTTGCCTCGGCAAACACACTTTTGAAGAACCTGGAGACGGAATTATACTTCTTTTTAAGATCGCTGGTGTTTACATTCCGGTACGTTGATACATCATCCCAGGCCCGGTAGCACTCCTGCTGATAGCGTGATGCAATTTTACAGGAGCGACCAAACCATGGCTGAGTTCTGCCTGCGATAGGCACCACAGATAATGGGATAAAGGGAATTATTTCTCGCGGCTTCAGGGAATGGAATTATTCCCCGAAATACCACTTCAGCGACGGAATCAGCAACAACGTTGCGATCATCCGGCGAGAAGCAAACCCGCCCCACAGGGTAGGATGCAAAAAAATATCGCATCAGATATGATGCGATCTTTTGGTTATTGGGATACTAATTGACCGACTTCTAGTGCCAAACACGGCGGCAAGCTACAGATCGCAACTTCGATTGGTTCGTGAGTAGCACCATACTCCGGATTAGACAACGGTCCGAATAGCCTAGAGGAGCATCGATGGAGATTTCATATCTACTATATATATATATATATATATATATATATATATATATATATATATATATATATATATGAACGCACTTACACATAGAACATTACGAAAATGTTATATATATATATATATATATATATATATATATATATATATATATAAACATGATCCTTTACATCTAGGATCCGCGTAGGCAAAACTTACCAGTTGCGTCTGACCATATGCGAAGGCCAAGTCATAAACAGATCTACCCGCAATATCGGTTAAACGGGAACCAAGCAATTCATCGTGGTGGGCGTTAAAATCACCGTTTACCACGATCTCTGCGGATGGGACCTGTTGTAGCACGGAGTCTGCAGCCATTTGAACCTGCAAGCATCGTAAGTTTTGTCTTGAGCGGAATTTCGCCTCCCCCCTTTCCCCCCAGAATGCGCGGGGCAGCCTGAGCATTCACGCTTAGAAAAAGTAGAGTAGCTTGGGCGTGGATGTTCAGCGAGGGAGTCTCCGTCACCAAGGGTGTCTTCCATTTAACTCCGCTACCATGTAAAGGGGCGTGGGGAGGAATTAGGCCTCCGTCCACCTGAATTCACCAGGTGAAATGCAGAAGTAAACTTCTACTTCACGCTGGTATTCTGTGAGGTCGTGGTACCACCCCGGTTCAAGCTGGCCCATCCGCTGCCGCGTGGCTGTACCAGTGTTAGAGTAGTACTACCACTGTTGTACTATTCTAAAAGTGGAGACTTAATTGTATAAAATAATCTATTGTGAATAAATGCTTAAAAAAATTAAGCTACGTTCCTTGTTTTTCTATTATTAATAGGATCATCTAATATTTTCAATAATTAATAGAACCAGTCGTTACTTTGCGGAATTCCATAATATTAAAGTTAGTACAATTTATTATGCCCATATCCGCTGATTGAGCGGATGTACTGGCTTGCTTTCCTTACTTTTCTATCGCATCCTTCCTTCCAATTATATTATGCAAAACTAAACTTATGGCGCCATGATAGAATGTTTAGTGCCATTGCTATGTCAATTTATTTATTTAAAACATACATACATACGTACATAAACACTCACGCCTGTCACCCAGAGGGGTAGGCAGAGACTATGGACTTCCATTTGGCACGATCCTGACAGACCTCTCTCGCTTCCTCCACATCCATATACCTACGCATACACGCTCGTCGGTTAAAGGTACTCTTGATTTGGCCCATTTTCAATATATCGCCAATTTGGTCGATAAACTTTCGCCTAGGGCGACCCTTCCCGACTCTGCCGTTCACCTCTGCAACATAAATTTGCTTTGTCACTCTTTCCTCATTCATTCTTTCTACATGACCAAACCACCGAAGCATTCCTTTCTTAATCCTGGTCACAACATCATCTTGCAAACCACACTCTTCTCTTATTAAACAATTTCTCACTCTGTCCTTCCGATTCATCCCTTTTTTTTTTTTTTTTTTTTTTTTTTTTGCGGATGGATATTCATCTAATGACGCCTTTCGCTCTGGGTGGAGCGGAAGGGAGTGTCAGACTTTTACTAACTAAAAACCATCCGTGTTCCTTCAGTGCCCTTACGTTCCGGAGCCGCGGTATCTCTTTCGAACAGCCCGCAGCCCCGGCAGGCGTCGGCCCTTGCGGGCCCCTTCACGCTGCTGACAGCTCTTTGAGGCGCGCGTGGAACAAAACGCGCCGTCGACACGGCCTGTCGTCGTTAGACGGACGGACGGCGAGCTACCCATTGCTCGCCGTCCACAGGCCCGCGCCTACGGTGGCCGGGGGCCACGACGTAGCCCCCGACGCCCGGGGCGTCTCCCGCGGCGGCCGGGAAGGAAAGCTGTTGCTCTTTCCTTCTCCCGCTCCGCCACCTCCTTCGCTAGCATCACTGCTTCGCAGAAGGTGGTGACGGCATCCCATTCCGTCTCGCTCCGGACCATGGCTTCGACCAGGGCCGGACGCGAGAGGTCGCCGCCGCCTATCGCCGCTACGAGGACACGGCGGTGCTCCGCCCAAGCAGGGCACACCTCCACGGTGTGCTCCACCGTGTCCTCCGGTCGATCCTCGCAGTGGGAGCACCCGGGCGTTTCCTCCCGCCCGATTCGGTGCAGGAACCTCCCGAACACACTGTGTCCGGTGAGGACCTGCGTCAGGCGGAAGGTGAGGACGCCGTGGCGTCTCTCAAGCCACTCCTCAAAGAGGGGTCTTATCGCCGCTATAGTGGTGTGCCCAGCACGGGGTTGCGACAGTCGCTCTCTCCATGTCGCCATGAGATCATGCCGGAAGTCTGTCCGCTGCGCGACAACTTGCCGCGGCAGCGGGGTTTCCCCCCGGCATAGTGCCTCCGCGCGCCATTCGTGCAGGCGCGCGAGGACTATCGCCTCCAGATCCCATGGCGGCAATCCGGCAAGGAGGCTCGCCGCCTCGCGGGAGATCGTGCGGTAGCCGCGAACCATCTTTACGGCAACCACCCTTTGGGGCGCGTTTAGGTGGTGGACGGCAAGCCGCGCCAAACCACGCGCCCACACCGGGGCCCCGTAAAGGGCCATGGACCTCACGATCCCCGCGTAGAGCCTCCGGCAGGAGGCGTTTGGCCCCCCCAGGTTCGGCAGGAGCCGCCTGAAAGCAGCCCTGGTCCGTTCCAGTTTGGGAGCCAAACGTCGGAAGTGCTCAACGAAGTTCCATCGGCCGTCGAGGACGAGTCCTAGGTACTTCAACGTAGACTCGACGCCGATGGATACCCCTCCTACCATCACTGAGGATCCCGGTGGTGGCCTGTTCCGAGGACCATGGAAGTGCATGGCCTCGGACTTGTGCAGAGCCACCTCGAGACCCAGTTGCCGGATCCTCTCAACGACTATCGCAACCCCGCGTGTCATAGTTTCCGCCGCCGCCTCGTACGACCCCCCTTGTGCCAGTACCAGCGTGTCGTCAGCGTAGCAAACTACGCTGACGCCGGTAGGGAGGTCAGCGCGCAGCACCCAGTCGTAACCGATGTTCCACAGGGGCGGCCCCAGAACCGAACCCTGTGGGACACCGCACGACATCTCTCGCCGGTTCCACTCACCGTTGCGACCGGGGTAGATGACGGCCCTGTCCGTCAGATAGTCCCCGACTATACGACGGAGATAGGTCGGCACCCGGTGATACCGGAGTGCCTCCCTAATGCAGCTCCAGGGCATGGAGTTGAAGGCGTTGGCGATGTCGAGAGACACCGCCAAAACAACCCCCCCCCCCCCTGGCCACTGCATCCCCCGTCATGAGGGCTCTCACGCGCATGATGGCGTCCACCGTAGAGCGCCTCTTGCGGAAACCAAACTGGTGTTCCGCAAGATCCGGCCCCGTCCCCGCAAGGTGCTCGGCGAGGCGGTTTGCAATGACTCTTTCAAAGAGCTTGCCCACCTCGTCGAGCAGCACCACGGGCCGGTATGCGGACGAAGAGTCCGCAGGGCGCCCCGGCTTCCGAATGAGGACCAGCTTCCCCGTCTTCCAACGAAGCGGGAATTGGCCTCTCTCCAAGCATGCGCTTAGGAGCCCCTCCAGTCGGGGCCCGAGAGCCTCCGAGGCCAGGACCCAGGCTTTGCCAGGCAAGCCATCGGGTCCTGGGGCGGTATTCCTGGCCTTGAGCCTACGTACCGCCACTCTCAGGTCTACCCCGGTCCCTTCCGGGATGTCGTCGTCGTCGTCCTGGTGGTCCGTTTCCGGCACCGCAGGAGGCGGAGCCATAGGCGGGGGCGGATGTTCCCCTCGCGCAGGGAACAGAGCGCTCACCACGTCCTCCACGAGCTGAGGCCGGAGACTCTGCGTCAGCGGGGGGGCCCAGGTGCGGAGTTTATCCCGCACCATCTTGTAAGGGCGCCCCCACGGATCTCTATCGAGAGTCTCCAGCATCTCCTCACGGGCCCGATCCCGGGCCCGCAGGACAGCCTCCCGGAGGGCGGTCTTCGCCGCTCTGTATCCCTCGTACAGCTCCGCCTCAATAGCTGCCGCATTCGTTGGACGAATGCGGAGCCTGCGATGCCTGGCGTACAGGTGCCGCGCGGCGACACACGCCTCGCGCAGAGACGTCAGCTCACGCGACCACCAATACACCTGACGCCGGGCGCTTCCTGCCGGACGCGGGGCATTGCCACGTCACATATCTCGGACATGGCCTCCTGGAACCACGCTGCCTCATCATTGACGTCGGCAGGCCTGTCCGGTGATGACACCCAGGCCTGCACGATCGAGGCTTCCAGGAGGAGCTCCCGGTCCAGCTGCTTCAGCGCCCAACGCGGACCACTCGGGGCCTGTTGGACTGGCGCGCTCGAGGGCTGGGTGGAGACGTCAAACCGGATGTACCGGTGGTCGGAGTAGGTCTCCACCCCCTCCATGACACGCCAGTCAATGGCACGCGGCGACTGAGCGGGGCTAGCGAACGAAATGTCCACCACCGACTCGCCCCGCATCCGCACACACGTGGGGACAGAACCCCGATTTAGGACGACCAGGCCTGTCTCCAGAGCCCAGTCTTCCACCATCCTACCCCGCACATCTGTACGACGAGAACCCCAAGCCAAGTTCTTGGCATTGAAGTCCCCGAGGACAAGTACTGGGAGGGGATAACTTCCGACGACGACTCCTCTCAGCTCTGCAAGAGAGTTGTGAAACTCGGCGAGAGATCGGTTCGGGGAGAAGTACACCCCCACAACGACGAACTCCCCGAACCGTGCTGCTACGCACCCCTGACCCCTCCTGACACCTTCAAGGGTCGGGGGTGCCGGCGGCGGCTGAAGAAATGATTGCCACTGAGCCGTTACGGTCCGCCACCCAGTCCTCCCTAGGCCAGACAAAATACGGCTCAGCGACCACAGCGATGTTAATCGACCACTGCGCCATGCTCTGGAGCAACAGATCCTGAGCGCAGGCGCAGTGGTTGATATTCGCCTGGAGGAAGCTTAATGGGGCCGTTTTAGGCATTCCATTTCAGCTTCCTCCACGGGGCGCCCCTCTGCGGGCGTCGGTGTCGCGGCAGCGGCGGCAGCGACAGTGTCAGCGGCGGCGGCGGCAGTTGCGACTGCGGCGGTGGCCACAGAGGCGGTGGTGGCGGAGGGCCTTCCCCTACCCGCGGCCTTGGGCTTGGCGGGTGGCACGCAGGCCCTGCTTCCGGCCCGGTGTTCAGATTCATCCCCAACATACTCCTTAATGACCGCATTTCTACAGCATTTATTCTACTCTCGTGCTTTTTCTGCCACACCCAACTTTCACTACCATAAATTAAAGTAGGCACTAACACAGCATTGTGAATTGCCATACGTGCCTTTTTGGACACATTCTGACTTTTCACAATAGAGTGTAGAGCCTCATTCACTCTATTTCCTGCATTCATTATTTAAAACATTAAAAAAATATTGATATGGTCACTATAAGATGTTGTTAGGTTATCAAATTACGTAATTACTTAAGACAGAAGGACCCTTGAGTAGGGGATGAATAAATTAGCCGACTTGGTATTACATGGATCTCACAACTTTGTACGGTAGAAGAACTGAGTTGCGAGACTTGGTTTTTTTTACAAGTTATGTTTTTGATGGCATTATATTTACTACTAACTACCTGCCCCAGTTTTGCTTGGATACGATCTATCAATATGGCGTTACATAAATTTAAAATAATTAAAGACCATTTATTTTACCAGGTTTTCGTTTGCTTCCATATAAAAAAATTGATAAAATATAACCTGGTATTGCTCTGCATGTCCCTACATGTTCAAAGTTTTATTAAATTCGCTTCAGCCATTCTGAAGGTAAGCCCGGACAGAACTATAGACAAAAATTATAAAATTATTGTTTATGTCATAGTAACATATAAATAACCGTATGTGCCAGATATGTCAATATTACAGACAGAACCTTCAATTATATTTGTATGAATACATACTATACTGTTACTGTCTCAAGTTCTATTATTTGTTGACATTGTATTAAATATTGGATTTGTCCACTTTACATAGTATGATAAATAGTAAATCGGTTAATAATAATTTATTCTCAATATATATATATATATATATATATATATATATATATATATATATATCAATATAGATTTTAATTATTTTGATATCAGAGATGTGCAAGCGTAATTACTTTTTAACTTGCAAAGGCTTGTAGTTGGGTTGTTAATTAGTCTTGTCATCTGACACGTCTCTGCTTAATTTAAATTAAGTGGAATTGTATGCACAACGTGTGCAAAATTTAATACATTTAATCTGTATATTAAATTTTATTCACCGTTGAAAGTCCACTTTAGGACACTTAGGGGGTCACTGTAGAAGCGTGCTCGTCGCGACCCCTGCCAGCCCTTTTCAGGGCTGCAATTCTACTTAGCTGCGCACCCATGTCAACGAGGGTTAGGGCGTCCCCCCAAGGCGACGCACACCAGCTCGTCCCCGTTGGTGTGGAATGCAGCGCGCAAAGCGGCGATGGGGACCGCCACCCGTCACGCACAGCCCGACACGGCGGAAGGTGGAGGACAGAGTGCAGAGTTGGCACGTGGAATGTTAGAGGAGGCATGAGAGATAAGACGAATGAGTTGATCGAAATAATGAAAGAAAGAGAATTAGATGTCGTGTGTATGTCGGAGACCAAACGGAAGGGCAGTGGTACTGAAGAGCTCCCTGGCGGGGCGTTAGCTCTATGGTCCGGAGTCCCGGAGAGCGAGAGCGCCCGCCAGGGAGTGGGGGTGCTGCTGTCGTCTCGGTTGGTCGATGTTATGACTGAATATAAGGTTGTGAACTCAAGACTTCTCTGGGTTCGCTTTAAATTGGGACTGACGAAGTTATTCCTTTTGGCTGTTTATGCGCCGGTAGCTTCGTCGTCCAGGGCTGAGCTGGAGGAGTTTTGGGAGAATGTAAGAGAAGTTCTAGATTTGGCTAGGGGAAACGAAAGAATTGTTGTATGTGGTGATTTGAATGGATGGGTTGGTACCGCTCGACCAGGGTTCGAGTCGGTGCTTGGAAAGTTTGGCGATAAAAGGGTTAATGATGCTGGCAAGCTTATACTGGCGGTATGCAAGGAAAAGGGTCTTCTTGTGACAAACACTATGTTTAATCACAAGAAGATCCATATGTATACTAGAGAAAGTAAGAATGAGAGAAGTATGATCGATTTGTTCCTGGTGGATGACCGACTGCGAAAACAGGTGATGGATACGCGAGTGTTCAGGGGTGCTGACCTGGGAACGGATCACTATCTAGTGATTACTAGATTTAGGGGTCTGTTCGCGGGTTGGCGCTACCGAACGGCAGTAACAGAACCACAGTCGGTCTGTCGCATCCGAAGCTGGAAGCTTCAGGAAGCGGATACTAGGGACAAATATCATGCGAGGGTAGCCAAAAAGCTTGACAACATCGATGGCAGAAAAGAATGTGTTGAAAGAACATGGCAGAACCTTAGGGATGGAATGGTAAGTGCAGCGGAAGAAGTGTGTGGAACGATTAAAAGAGGCAGTAGTAAAAGAAGAGATGCATGGTGGAATGATGAAGTGAAAGAAGCTGTAAAGAAGAAGAAGAAAGCATGGTTAGACTACTTGGCCTCTAGTAATGATAAGGATATGAGAGAGAAGATGAACGAAAGATATAAGCTGCAGAAAGTTCACACGAAAGCATTGATTGAGGAAGTGCGTGAAAGGTGTAGAATGGAAGCGGACGAAAGGTTGTCGCACAACTTTAAGGAGAACTCCAAACTCTTCTGGAAAGAGGTTGGAAGGATCCGAAGTGGTGCGACGGCCTTAAGAATGAACAAAGTGCTTTCGAGAACTAATGACGTCCTCTCAGATAAATCGGACGTCATGCAGCGATGGAGCGAATTTTATAGAGAAATGTATGCGTGTGATGATCTTAGTGAGGGATCCGGGGATGACGTCGAGACTGGTACGCCAGACCCGGACCTCGAGGACACTGAGGTCATCAGTATGAAAGAGATTGAACGTGCGATTCGAAGTTTGAAATGTGGTAAGGCTGCGGGACTAGACAGAGTTACTGCTGAAATGGTCAAGTATGGTGGGCCTCGCGTCTGGGACAGCTTTCATCTGCTGTGCAATTTGTGCTGGCGGACGGGGGATGTCCCGGATGATTGGCGATCCGCAGTTATTGTGCCTTTATATAAAGGTAAAGGTTCACATTTTGACTGCGGGTGTTATCGGGCGATCAGCTTGACCAGTTTAGCAAGTAAAGTTTACTCGAAGGTTTTGACACGTAGGATGCAAGAGAAATCGGAAAGATTTCTATGGGAGGCACAATGCGGATTTAGACCTGGAAGAGGATGCACGGATCAAATGTTTTCTCTACGCATGATCGCGGAGAAGCTTCTGGCTGCTAACCAGAAGATTTTCTGTGCTTTTGTGGATCTTGAGAAAGCATTTGATAAGGTTGTAAGGAAGAAAATGTGGGAACTGTTGCCGGGGTATGGTGTGGATGGTCGATTGCTAAGGGCTGTGCAGTCACTTTACTGTGACTGTAAAGCCTGTGTGCGGGTAGGGCATGACCTGTCACCCATGTTTAGCGTCCAAACGGGCGTAAAACAGGGTTGTGTCATGTCTTCCTGGCTGTTCATACTGTATCTCGACAGCTGTTTACAGAAGCTGAAAGATAGCTGTTTGGGTGTGAAATTGGGTGACATTAAAGTAAATTGTCTGCTGTTTGCTGATGATGGAGTGCTTATTGCACCATCAGAGGCAGAACTGCAGGCATTAGTCACGTGTATGAAAGAGGAATGTGAAATTAAAGGTCTCCGCCTGAATGCTAATAAAACTAAGGTTCTGGTATTTGAAAGGGACGAAGAGAGAACGAAGTGTGAAAAATGGGTAAATCAGGAATGTCTAGAACAGGTAAATGTAATTGTATACTTGGGGAGTGCATTTAGCCAGGATGGAAGATGTGATTTAGATGTGGACAGGCGTGTCGCTGCCGGGAACAAAATCAATGGTGCCCTGACTGCGTTAGTCAAAAGGCAAGGCGTAGTGAAGAGTGCACGCCTTGCAATACATAACGCAGTGTTGGTACCGACTTTGTTATATGGCAGCGAAACCTGGGTATGCCAGAAGAAGCATAAAAGCAAGTTGAATGCAGTGGAGATGCGATCTCTTCGTAAAATGTTCGGCGTCACCATGGCTGACCGAAAGCGAAACGAAGAGATTCGCAGTATGGCAGGTTTGAAAGATGACCTTATCACAAAAATTGATAAGGGCGTGCTTCGATGGTTTGGACACGTTGAGAGAATGAGTGAAGACCGAATGATGAAGAAAATATATAGCGCGAAAGTTAATATTAAAAGGTGTCGAGGTAGACCGAGACTAACTTTCGAAGACCATGTGAGCAAATTGCTCGAAGAGGGGAGGGTCAAGAGTACTCGGATACCTAGACGTGCATGTATGAAGAAGATAATGAATCTGAAAGAAGCGAAAGAGGTATGTAAGGATCGTGACACTTGGCGATCTGTTCTCTCTGGCTACCCCGTCAGGGATTGTGCGTGACGATAAGTAAGTAAGTAAGTAAGAAAGTCCACTTTGAACTTGGTTCTATCCTGTTGCAGGAAAGATCTTCCATAATCATCACGCTAGACAGGCGAATTTGAAGTAAGGATTTACATCTATTCTCTATTCAAAATCAGAACATAATATACAGAATGAGAACCCAGATGAACTACGTCATTATATATAGCATAGATCTTAAGTCACAGTCATTCACAATGCAAAACACAGTAGCATTTTGCTATTACATATTTTATTCTGTGGGAACGCGGTCATTCCTCGACTGAGATGAAACTTCAAGCTATCATTGTAGCATTCTACTTATATTATACTTACTTATCTTCACGGACAATCCCTGACGGGGTAGCCAGAGAGAACAGATCGCCAAGTGTCACGATCCTTACATACCTCTTTCGCTTTTTTCAGATTTTTTAACTTCTTCATACATGCGCATCTAGGTATCCGAGTACTCTTGACCCTCCCCTCCCCTGTGGAATGCAGCGCGCAAAGCGGCGATGGAGACCGCCACCCGTCACGCACAGCCCGACACGGCGGAAGGTGGAGGACAGAGTGCAGAGCATTCTACTGATATTATAAATGTGAAAGTTTGTGAGGATGTGTGGATGTTTGTCACTCTTTCACGCAAAGACTACTGACTGGATTTTTATGAAACTTTACAATAAAATAGCCCATACATCAGGATGACACATAAACTATAATTCATAAAGATATTGTGTAAAGGACATTGCTCTGCGCCCATAAATTGTTCGCCCTGGAACCAAGAGCATCGAAAAATTATGTGTTTTATTGTCGATCATTAGTAAATTCCTATATGATCTTATTTTTATAGCGAACTAGCTGCATAATAGATACATTTTAAAAAAAGTATCAGATTTTGAGGTTATAATCGAATCACAAATATTACGATTTTTCATAGCTCCAAGTGATTTTTAACAAACAGAAAAACGATGTCTTAAAACATTTAGCTATTTTTAGTACTTTTCTAGATAATTAGACATGCAGTTTTTGTTCTAAAGCCTAAGTGTATGTAAGTGCAACTTATAAATGATTATATATCTAGTTAACAAATCTGCTTTCTTAGCATTGGTTTTGAAATGAGAGATAATGTTCGTGTGTATTAATGTAAAAATAAAAATGATGTACATATATAATGGCTGTTAGCATTGAGATGTTGTCATTAGCATATACGGTACGGTAAGATACCTAGTACGTAAATTTATAAGGAGTTAGGCTGGTTCAGTCACACCGTTAGACATGCCGTCGTACAGCGAGCGTATCAACCACGGTTTCAACCAAGTTTCGAGAGCGCGCGCTTGAACAGTTTGAATATTATCGACTACTGTCTACTGCATTTGCAAGCGTGTGCGTCTGGAAGGCGCTGTTCAAACGTGTGACTATGAAACCGGCCTTACCGACTTAGTATTTAACTGGTAGTATAAGTTGTTTTTACACCTACATTAACTTATTATGTTTGAATTAGAAATAAAACACAGATTAATTTCATGTGTATTGTTCATCTTCTAAATTGGAAATTAGAATATTGTCTAAAAACTGTGCAGGGATGTAGATATTATTTTGATGTCTCAAGTACCAAATAATGGTCATCACATGGGAGCAGCAATCGATGGTTCTGCGTACAACAATGCAACAGCAATATTGCTCGATTGCTTCTCTGTTCATCTTTCAACAACATTGAACCACCAGCAGAGCCGTAATTTGCACAAAATACACTTTCCATTGCGTATGCGTAATGAATGCTAGTCTGTTTATGAATGCTTGGTTATCGTTTAAGCGGTACACAGTTCCGAAAATTACAACAAGGTAAGTCGTTCCAGAAAGCAATCAGATTCCGTTAAAACAGCCAAGTCATAATGTTCAATATATAGTCCCGAAAGTCACCTAAACACCGATACAATTACAAAGAGCAAACGACGCCAACCAATGTTATTTTGACAGAATGAGAGATGACAGTGACAGTACAAAGTAGGCATGTCGATTTGAAATCGTTTAATTGATTATTTGTAGTAAAATAATCGATTTTCCAGATATCGACTTGAACACTCCATTGATTCAATGAATTGATCCAAAAACCTCTCCAATTGGATTTATTCAAGAACTAGCTATATTTCAAACAATTCAAGAAGTAGTTTTCAATAGTGGGAACATCTTTTCATCACTTTATACGTGGTAGAGCCATGCTGCTGCTATATTAGTAGTATAGTTGTAGCACGAATGGGTCGGCTCGACAGGGGAAGGACCACGCTCTCACAGAATACCAGCGTAAAATAGCAGCTAAACACTGCTGTGTTTCGTATGGTGAGTGTAGAGAACCGGAGACCCTTTTTACTGGAAAAGACACATTCCATCTTAGTCCTCACGGGTGACAACGCATTTGAGTTTTGATTCGCAAACGAGGATAAATGTAGATGTCTATGGGCCACAGCAACCACTTACCATCAGGTGGACAGCTCGTTTGTCACCCTATCCTATAAAAAATCTGTTCCTTGTGACCGACAGAAAAACTGTTCTGTTCTGGATTCAATCCCAGGGTCGGGCAAATTATTATTGGGTT
Source organism: Parnassius glacialis (assembly GCA_033319125.1). Lineage (NCBI taxonomy): Eukaryota > Metazoa > Arthropoda > Insecta > Lepidoptera > Papilionidae > Parnassius > Parnassius glacialis. The sequence continues at coordinate 1,494,675 of JAVANC010000013.1, read as the reverse complement.
TTTATAACTTGAAGTTCCCAGTAGTAGTACGGAGTCTGGATTTGTGTCCGGTGTTTGGCAATACGCGCATCCCCTATTACATGCGACGTATAACATAACAGTACAACAGACCTCTACCTACTTCTTCTGGGAAATACAGGCGTGATGTTATATTTATTAATTTCATGATGTTTCTATACAATTATTTGTATTTACTGTAAATTATCGTCAATAACGTTCTGTGTCTATATTAGGCATTTTTGAAAATGTCGCGATTGATCGAAAATAGGTCTGTTAAAACTTGATTTAATCGAGAATCGATACTAGTATGTTCGATTTGAATCGATTTGGAAATTGTATTTTTTTCATGAGAGACTGACAAGTGACGATCAAAAATTGAAGCGCCAAATACAATACGATTTATGGATATTTCCTAAGATTACGTTACAAACAATATTACATAAATCATCATATTAATACCATAACAAGTATAACAATATACTACTTTACTTATAAAAACACGCACGTCTTTACTTCTTCCATACCTGTAACACTATTAATAATAAAATCTGTATCTAGTCTACAATATTACACATTTATAATAAATGCAGACGTAAATTATACTCCTTTCTAAATGATCATTAGAAAATTCTGAATAATTATGTTTACGAATAATTTTTTCAGCATTAATCTAACTACCCATTCATAATCGAGTATGACCTCATTCATTAGGAATAGTAGGTTTTTTAAATTATACTTTTAGGGATTAATATAAAAGAATATAAAGAAATGGTAATTAAAATTTTTATTGTAGCTTTTTCTTTGCAGTTTTATTGGAAACAAATTCAAAATGTAATTCATATTAAAAATATGCCACTGTTCATTTAAAATTCAAAAATCGATTACAATCGATTGGGCATCCCTAATAACTTTCGACAATCTTGATGTTTGCCGAAGATGGCGGCGATTAATGTTATTAGTCGAGTAGAATAATTTTTAATGTTAATTTTTGCATGCAACTAGTCCGTGTTATAAAAACATTTGCAACTAATATAATAAAATAGACAATTAAATATCGTGTATGTCGATCATGTCATCGTGTATGGGGGATTTTGGACATTGTTCTTTGTAAAAATAACTATAAATGTTAAGTAAGTCCAAAAAATCTGTCATCTGCGAGCTATTTTACCGTGAACAAGCATCACGCGAAAGCCTGTGAACCGATTTGGATGGGATTTTCACTGGCAGATAGCTGATGGGTTCCACGCAAAAAAATTCTACGCGGGCGAAGTCGCGGGAAACAGCTAGCATATTATATATTAATGTAGTACATTATGCGACATTAATATATAATATATACGAGTACAATGAAAGAAAAGGAAGAAAGAAATAATGTAGGTACAAAATAATACAGCACCAAAAATTCAAGACAAAAATAAAGCATACAAAGAAAACAAATTGATATTGGGCTCCAGCAACAAAACGGTCTACAACTTAGCATAAGCTTCAGCAACATTGCTACAGCGCTGTTATTATGTCAGACAAAATTCACGATCACTCATAAGGCATACCAGTTTAAATTTTAACACCAGCTTTCTTCATAGTACAACCATGCTGCAGCTATATTATGGTTATAACACGAATGGGTCGGCTCGAGGACTAAGCCTTCAAATAATACCAGCGTAAAATAGCAGCTCAATGCTGCTGTGTTTTGTATGATGACTGCAGATAACTGAAGAATTTTTACTGAAAATGACACATCTGCATTTTGACTCTTAACCGAGGACAGATAATTTTTAACAGTGGTAGAGCCACGTTAACAGTGGTAGAGCCACGCGGTAGCTTTTGCTGTCGCACGGATGGGCCGGCTCGAACCGGGGTGGTACCACGACCTCACAGAATACCAGCGTGAAGTAGAGGTTTATCTCTGCGTTTCGCTTGGTAAGTGCAGGTGGCCGGAGGCCCTTTTTAGTGGAAAAGAGGCATTCCATCTTAGTCCTCACGGGTGAAAACGCATCTGCATTTTGATTCGCAAACGAGGATAGATGTAGATGTCTATGGGCCGCAGCAACCACTTACCATCAGGTGGACTGTGTGCTCGTTTGTCACCCTTATACTATATAAAAAAAAGGATATAAATAGAGATGTATATTACCATCAGGTGCTTTAAAAATGCTTAAAGTAAAAACTGATTGAACAACGACAACCACAAAAACACTTCCTTGTGTTAAAGACCAGGTTTTAAATATTCTGGCGACATTATTACATTATTACAGGTCAGAAAAATACTTTAACATCACACATTAAAGAAAAAAAACTGGAAAATGACGTTGAGAGCAGTATTTATCTTTTTCCCTTTCATATGTTTCGTAGTAATTACTGTCAATGAACTTGCTACATAAGTTGATTTTATTAAAACGGATTACGTCACAGATTAGCAGGACATGTCGTAGGCAACTCAGTTAATTAACATAACTATGTTAATATATTATTATAATATACTTAAGTCTTAAAAACAACACAAAATCGATGTTAAATTTACTCGATGATGATAAGTTGTACATATAAACTCCCATTTTGATCAATTCAGTAAATAAAACGGCTCTCTAAGCATGAGGTTAATATCGTATTGAATTCACATCACAATCATGTGATTTTGTATGAAAAAACTTTCTATTTTAGTCTGCCAGAGACACTGTTCATATTTCCACACAATTTTAGTCGAAAACGTCAAGAAAAATTTATTGTCAAAAACTTGTGCTTAGGACACAAGCCAGGGCTTCACTATATAAAAAAATAATTAAAAAAAAAGTTTATTTCTTTAACAAGGTTTATTTTAAATCTAGAACATAGGTTGGCTCATTCTTTTAAGTGCAATTTGCACCTGTGTCAGAAGGAGCCACTCTTCCATATCATATTTGTGGTATTTACGAGTATAAATGAAGAATTAGGTAACAAATACAACTTATCTTTATCATAAGTATATAAATTATGATTGACACTAAATATATATAAATATATTTTGATTTAAATCATAATTACACGTAAATATGTATGATTTTTAATCCAAATATCCAATACCTACATAAATTTATCATTTAAGAAGAAGTTCAGTTTCTGTGTATTGTAGTGTTTTAAGCCAAACAGTCAAATTTATTTTACATTCTCAGATCGTCACTGGATATATTATATTTAAATTTTGATTGGAGCGGTTATATAATAACGATGACAAATACTGAAATTAATTTCTTGCAAATTGAGTATGAGTAAGTTTAACTGTGGCCACATTATTAAGTCTTCTTTTATGCAATATGCTCGGATCAAATTTTAATGACTTGTGTTTTTTTACTACAGTATCGAGAATATATAGTTTTCTAATTGTTAGGATATCAGCAGCGGAATATAGAGCTTGTGTTGCAAATCTACGATTTTTAAAATACATCACCTTTAGTAACGCTCTTTGAGCCCGTTCAACCACGAGAAATTTAGTTTTTAGAGCTCCTCCCCAAACTGTCAGACAGTAAGTTAATATGGGTTGAGCTAATGCCATATACACTTGGTTGATAAGTTTCTTGTCGGCAACATGTCTTAGCATTTTAAAAATCCACATCAGCTTACGTGTTCTAGTCGCGACGAGATCAATATGCGACTGCCAGAAAAGTCTTTGGTCTAGCATAATACCAAGATATTTAGTTGATGCTACCTTAGATATAGAGGGACAGCGACAGTTAGCATCCCTACCACAATCATAAATATGTACTTGAATGTTTAAATCATTACTGGGTTGATTACACTCTAAAATTGAAAAACACATGTAATTAGTCTTTTGTGTGTTTAGTGTCAACAGATTAGTTCTAAGCCACTCACCAATTTCTGATAACCCATTTTCAGCCTCAGTTTTCACTGCAGTCCAAGATGACCCATAAAAAACCACAGCAGTGCCATCTGCATAAGAAAAGATCCTAGCATCCCCAGTCTTTATGTTACAGAGGTCGTTAATGTAGAAAAGGAAAAGGGTTGAGCCCAAGACACTGCCCTGCGGAACACCGTAAGCCACATTCATTTGACCGCTTATAGTATGACCCACTTTCACTCTCTGTGCCCTCCCCCATAAGGTAGTCCTTAAGTAGCTCAAGTGGAATACCTCGTATACCCACATCTTCCATTTTCTGTACAAGGATGGGGATAGAGATAGTGTCAAACGCTTTTTTCAAATCCAAAAATACTGCCAGACATTTTGCTTTTTTATCCAGTTTATCAACAATTTGAGAAGTTAATGCAGTCACCGCATCTTCTTCTTATTAATATTTTTTCCACTACGGAAACCATATTGTGATTCAGACAGGATGTTAAAATCATTGAGGTAACACAGAAGTCTTTTGTTGATAAGTTTTTCAATAATTTTGGATATTGCTGGCAGTACAGAGATAAGTCTATAATTATTAATATCTTCTCCATCCCCATTCTTGTACACTGGAGTTATGATTGATTCTTTAAGGAGTTTTGGAAATACTCCCTTATTAAAACATAATTTGGATAAATTTGTGATGATTGGTACAACTTCGTTTCTAGCAAGTTTTAGAAAACTGGTTGGAATATTATCCCAACCGGGAGCGCTTTTAGTTTTTAGTCCCATCAACATAGAGTAAACTTCCTCCTGGTCAGCATCAAGAAGCACAAATGAGGACAATTGAGACTTTCTTTGGGAAACGCTCACAGTCCTGGTCCCATTTGGTAATCTATGGGGTTGAGGTATAGAATTAGCTAGATTTTTGCCTATATTCCCAAAAAAGCTATTTATGAAAACAACAGAATGTTGAGGGGATGTTTCAATATTAAGTAGCTTTGTATTGTCTAAGATGAGTGATTGACGCAATATTTTTCCAAAGTCTCTTAGTGTCACCAGTGGAATCCCGGAGTTACTGCTTTTCATATAAGTAAGTGGTGATGAAGCCGATGAGAGTAAAACGCACAGACTTCGCTAAACAAAAGTCAAATTTTTCTAGTAAGGACGTAACATACCTATATATGGTATAAAAATTTTATTATTTATATTTATATATTAATTTTAAAAAAATTATCTGATAGTGAGCGGTATTGCAGTTTTGTTCTAGTACTATATAATACTTATATAAGATAAGAAGTATACTTTATATATGTATGTCAAAGGATAAAACAAAGACAACATCATATATACAACATGTGTCATGTTCAGCAGTTTTTTTGTAGGCTGTAATACATAGATAGAACTTCATTGCCGTACCTTAATTGAGTCAAAAATATTTTTTTATCATCGTGTCGTTCACATCGTAATCAACTAACGAGCCTTCTTTCACAGAAGCTCTCATAGCGTTAAATGCAATCATCTAGCAGTAATTAATATCTCGTTTAGCGTTGGCGCAGAGCCAAGCTGTAAATTAAAAGCAAAACATTAAATCGAGCCCCGAAGAAAATAAGCGTTAACATGATTTATAGCACCGTTTATTCTTAAATAATGATCTTTTAAAACGGCCAGCATTGTTGTTTTGTAAGAAATATTTTGTTATTCTTTCTTGATAGCGATGGAAGATGGTATGTGCTTTATATTTATGATTTTTTTTGTGTGTGATAAAGCCACGCTGCAAGCTGAAGGATCACGTTCTTAAAATACCGGTGTAAAACAGCAGCTTAATTCTTTTGTGTTTCATATGATGAGTATCTCTATAATTCTTCTTCTGGTGAGGTTCTCTAACCTAGGACCCATTTTACTGAAAACCAGGCATTCCATCTTAGCCTTCAGGGGTGTCAATACATCTGCATTTTGATTCTTAATCGAGGATTACATAGAATTCGCTTAGAATCAGGTGTTCGGTGTGCTCGCTTGTCACACCAATTCTAGAAAAAAATATTGCTTATCGAAGCTGGTCTGCTCAAATTGTGTTTTTTTTCATATGAGCCTTTGGCAGCCACCGTTTGTCAGGTGGATTGGTGTTTACAGTACCAGACGTCTCGACCTCTGACTCCCATCGGCAAACTTTGTATATTTGTCGAATCTAATCCGGGTTGCTCTGAAATTTACTGCGAGCGCTTAGCCCTAGAGCTACTACGGCTCACTGAGCCCCTGACTTACCATAACTAGTAATTATAAAAATGTATTATGAAAATAACTCCTTTAATATTTTTATTATAAAATATCTCTGAATTGCCTGCCCTGTACCGCGAACACTCATCAGTTTGCACCAGGCTAGCGGTTGCATCGTAAATCAGTCCTGTCACCCGTCACGTCTATTTACCCAGCTCGTATATAGTTAATTAATCTGTATATACAATACTTACACAGCGGCAGCACATCTTTGTATATAATAGTGTAGTTTATCAAGGTAATTAATTGTGCACTTTCATTGCTCTACATTTATATGCATGCATACATACGTAAAAAATACATGTATTGGCGGTGTACGAATATCTACTAACCCAGTAAAACTAAAACCGACAGTAACCTAACGATAGGGTGCGGACCGCGAACTCAAATAGTCGTGGGTTCGAATCCGCCATTTGACTATTGTCGTGGCGCACTCTACAACACACTAACACAAGCTTTTTAAGCTTACCAAAAGTGATTAGGCAGAAACTTAAGTAATGTTAATGGCATTAAAAGTATTTTTCTGTCGACTTCCAAAAAAGAGACGGTACTCAATTCGAGTGTATGTTTTTCTTTTTTTTTATGTGTTACCTCATAACTTTGTACTGGGCGAACCGATTTCGATGATTCTTTTTTTACATGAAAGCTAATAGTTCTCGTGTGGTCCCATATGAATTTGATCAAGGTCAGGCCAATGGTTATTGAGTTATTCTTAAATAACCTATATTGAAGTCGGCTGTACAAAATGTTTAATTTTAAATTATTTTAAATACCCATATCGTGGGTGTTGTAAAAAGCTACAGAAGGAAACTAAAAGAGGAGTTTGGTAGCAGCACCTTCCTGATAAAAACTAAAGCGTGGCAACTATGGCAAAATTTCCCCTATGAGACAATCTATGGGAGAGGCCTATGTTCAGCAAAGGACTTTTATAGACTGTATTTTATGGATGAGTGGATGCTAAAATCTCTCACTCAACAGTGGTATGCAGAGTCTGCTTTGTCATTGTAACCTCATTCATTCATCCCACGTTTCGTGCTACATATTTGTTTTGTAATGTCCAATGTTCCATTGCGTATGCGTAATGAATGCTAGTCTGTTTATGAATGCTTGGTTATCGTTTAAGCGGTACACAGTTCCGAAAATTACAACAAGGTAAGTCGTTCCAGAAAGCAATCAGATTCCGTTAAAACAGCCAAGTCGTAATGTTCTAGTGTTTTCCCTTACCGCCGAACACGTGGTAAATGGTCTCGTTAAATTTACGACAAATTTAGGTAGGTGTACGCATCTATATTTTTGTTTTGTTCATGTTCATATTAACATTCGGCGGATTCAACACGGTTTGGCAGCGTTCGGGAAATTACGGCACATCTCGTAAGGTATACCTCAAAACTTGAAAACAAGACTGCACAACCAGTGCGTGTTGCCAGTGATGACCTATAGTACTGAGACGTGGTCCTTCACTGCTGGCCGGATGAGGAAGCTCAAGGTCGGTCAGCGAGCTATGGAGAGGGCTGCGCTCGGAGTTTCTCTGCGTGATAAACTTAGAAATGACGATATCCGCAGTAGAACAAAAGTGACCGACATAGCCCAACGGATTAGTAAGCTGAAGTGGCAATGGGCCGGCCATATAGTTGAAGAACCGACAACCGTTGGGGAAAAAAGGTTCTCGAGTGGCGGCCTCGTACCGGCGGACGAAGTGTAGGGGGTCCCCCCACTAGATGGAGTGACGACCTGGTAAGATATGCAGGGAGTCGATGGATGCAGCTGGCTCAGGACCGTGCTGTGTGGCATTCTTTGGGGGAAGCCTATGTTCAGCAGTGGACTTGTGAAGGGCTGTAATGATGATAATGATGAATGACGCATCTATATTGCGCAGCGTGTTACTTTTAGGTAGTTAGTTAGGTATTTTTGAAGCAATAATTGTTTATTATACTACTAAATAGTACATGTTTCAGAATAACCTCTGATAATGAGATAATCGTAATAAACCATGCTGTTTCGAAATATTTTCATACATTTTTTTTAATAGGAGAAGGGGCAAAGGAGTATGCGGCTCACCTGATGGTAAGTGACTATAGCCACCCATGAACTACTGCAACGCCAGGGGGAATTTCAGATGCGTTCCGGCGTTTTAAAATGGAGTACGCTCTTTTCTTGAAGGACCCTAAGTCGTATCGGTCCGGAAAAATCGCGGGTAAACGTTTCCACAAGGAAGTTGTGCGACGAAAAAAACTTTTTCTAAATCGCACAGCGGTGGACCGCCAATCATTCAGGTGGTATGGATGGTATCGCGAGTTTTGTTGCAATGCACGATGGTGAAATTGAGCAGCTGGAATTAGTCCGAACAATACCTCAGAGCACTCCCGTGGTAAATACGATAAAATACGCAAAGAGATGCAACATCTCTACGCAGTGCCAGTGAGTCAAGCCGATTGGAAAGAACTCTGTCGTCGACGATTCGAATCTCTCTGCGCTGGATGCAGTTAAGTGGAAGTAGTTAGTACTGGGGAGCCCTTGCTCAGAGTTGGGAACAGTATTCCATATGAGGTTGAACCTGCGCTGTGTAAAGTTGCAAGCGGTGTGCCGGCATGAAATACTATCCCGCTCTGCTGAGCACGCCAAGCGTTTTAGAGGCCAATTTGACCTTCTCTTCTAAATTACCACGAAACTGCACATCACTCGATATGTCGACACCGAGGATTCCGATACTGGATGAGGCAACAAGGGGAGTACCTTAAAACTGAGAAGATACATCAAACGGGTTTTTTTTTAGCGATAAACGCACAAATTCGTTTTTTTATTTAGTTACTCCCAGTCCGAGATTTTGTTCAACAAGTCTCGACTTCAGACACAAGTTTGTTCCGGTACTTGGCGAAGTTTTCCCGAGAAATATTGGCACGGCCGGTGTATAAAGCATCACCAGTGCTGTCATCTGCATAGCAATGAATGTAACCAGTTTGGCAGCATATCATTGATGTGCAGAGGAAACAGCGTTGGTGATAGCACGCAGCCTTGTGAAATACCAACGGAGCATGCACCGTCTACTACGACCTTGATGCTCCGATCTGTAAGAAAAGGTGATCCAATTGCACAATTTCTCGGGAAGCTCATACGAAAGAAGCTTCGAAAGAAGTTTTGCCAAAACTTTGTACGTTGTGTCAAACTCGATCGAAGGCCTTCACTATGTCCAAACTAAGCCCCCCCCCCCCTTTGACTCCACTGCCTCCACTCATCTATGAGTTAGGTAACCTAGAAGATCACCAGCCGAGCGACCTCGACTGAAACCGTACTGGCGGTCACTAAGCAACTGGTGATCCTCAAGGTACCGCATGATCTGGCAGTTAATAATATTTCAATTACCTTACAGAACGAGGAGGTGATAGCGATAGGCCTGTGTGTTGTACGGATCTGAGTGGTCATCTTTTTTAGGGATCGGGTGCACCAAAGCCATCTTCCATAACTTCGGGACTACGCTTAGGGAGTAGGAGTACCGAAAAACACGAGTTAAAATCGGTGTCAAATCCAGAGCACACGTCTTTAGCCCAATAGGTGGGACTCCATCAAGCCCACTCGACTTGTTGACATCCAGAAATAAACGTTTTTCGCATCAAGCGCTATATGAACCGCACAGCATTGAGCATTCACACGCGGGACAGTCAGCGGTGTGTTCACCCCGTCATCGAGAGTCGGTTTGCAAACAAAACAAAAGCCTAGCACATCGGCTTACTCCTTTGCATCTTGGGCCGGTGAGTAGTCCACCCAGTGCAATGTTTGGGTGGACGCACTAGCAGAGATGGTTAGCAGAAATTTTCTTGGACAGCCTTGGCGAGAGACCAGAATGCACATGTTTCGGAATAGAATAGAATAGAATAGAATAGAATAGAATAATTTTTTATTCAATATTGATTATTACATAATTCTTATTGAAAGTCATTTTTTATTTACCACTGGTTCGGAAAATACCTCTGTCCTGGGAAGAACCAGCAAGAAACCCAGCGGTACTTTTTTTTCCAAACATATTTCACTTAACAATAATTTCATTTATACAATTTTTAAATGATTTTTAATAGAACCAGCATGGTGGCGATCACCTTATTCCCAGGGGTTATTTTCATTCATGTATTCCTTGATATTATAATAACCCTTTTTGTACAGTTTTTCTTTAATAAAACTTTTAAACTTGTTTATTGATAAACTTTGAATATGTTCTGGGATTTTGTTGTAAAAGCGTATACATTGCCCCATAAATGAATTACTGATTCTGTGGAGTCTAGTAACTGGTATTACAAGCTTATGTTTGTTCCTAGTGTTTAAAGAATGCACATCCTTATTCTTATTAAAGCTATTTATGTTTTTATGTACATACATTAGATTTTCATAAATATAATGCGATGCCAAAGTTAATATGTTCATTTCTTTAAATTTTTGTCTGAGGGACTCTTTACAATTTAGGTTATAAATCGCCCGAACGGCTCTCTTTTGCAAAACAAATATAGCTTCAATGTCAGTCGCATTACCCCATAGCAAAATTCCATAAGACATTACGCTATGAAAGTAACTAAAATACACTAATCTAGCTGTCTCAACATCTGTGAGACTTCTAATCTTTCTTACAGCATATGCTGCAGAACTAAGTCTGCTTGCTAATTTAGATATATGGGGGCCCTATTGAAGTTTCGCGTCAATAGTAATACCGAGAAAAACAGTGGTATCCACAAGACTCAGCTGCTCCCCATTTAATAGCACATTGGTATTCGAATGTTTTACATTAGGTATTGCAAATTTAATACACTTTGTCTTATTGCCGTTCAAGAGCATATTGTTGGCGTTAAACCAATGTGCTAATTTCGATAGAGCATTATTTACATCGTCATAATTAATTAACTGCCGTTTGAGTTTGAAAATTAAAGAGGTATCGTCAGCAAATAATACTATATCGTGATTGTCCCCTACAAGATAAGGTAAGTCATTAATATAGATTAAAAACAGGAATGGGCCAAGAATCGAGCCCTGAGGAACGCCCATTGATACTACCGATCCGGAGGAACCTTTACCATTAAACCATACCATGGAAGGGAGGTGAACTACTTTCTCGCCAATTCTGCCAATGTACTCTGACTTTGCCTCGGCAATCACACTTTTGAAGGACCTGGAGACGGAATTATACTTCTTTGTAAGATCGCTGGTGTTTACATTCCGGTACGTTGATACATCATCCCAGGCCCGGTAGCACTCCTGCTGATAGCGTGATGCAATTTTACAGGAGCGAACAAACCATGGCTGAGTTCTGCCTTCGATAGGCACCACAGATGATGGGATAAAGGGAATTATTTCTCGCGGCTTCAGGGAATGGAATTATTCCCCAAAGTACCACTTTAGCGACGGAATCAGCAACAACGTTGCGATCATCCGGCGAGAAGCAAACCCGCCCCACAGGGTAGGATGCAAAAAAATATCGCATCAGATATGATGCGATCTTTTGGTTATTGGGATACTAATTGACCGACTTCTAGTGCCAAACACGGCGGCAAGCTACAGATCGCAACTTCGATTGGTTCGTGAGTAGCACAGTACTCCGGATTAGACAACGGTCCGAATAGCCCAGAGGAGCATCGATGGAGATTTCATATCTACTATATATATATAAACATGATCCTTTACATCTAGGATCCGCGTAGGCAAAACTTACCAGTTGCGTCTGACCATATGCGAAGGCCAAGTCATAAACAGATCTACCCGCAATATCGGTTAAACGGGAACCAAGCAATTCATCGTGGTGGGCGTTAAAATCACCGTTCACCACGATCTCTGCGGATGGGACCTGTTGTAGCACGGAGTCTGCAGCCATTTGAACCTGCAAGCATCGTAAGTTTCGTCTTGAGCGGAATTTCGCCTCCCCCTTTCCCCCCAGAATGCGCGGGGCAGCCTGAGCAACCACGCTTAGAAAAAGTAGAGTAGCTTGGGCGTGGATGTTATTTTACATTTAACTCCGCTACCATGTTAAGGGGCGTGGGGAGGAATTAGGCCTCCGTCCACCTGAATTCACCAGGCGAAATACAAAAGTAAACTTCTACTTCACGCTGGTATTCTGTGAGGTCGTGGTGCCACCCCGGTTCGAGCTAGCCCATCCGTGCGACAGCAAAAGCTGCCGCGTGGCTCTACCAGTGTTGGAGTAGCACTACCACTGTTGTCCTACTCTAAAAGTGGAGACTTAATTGTATAAAATAATCTATTGTGAGTAAATGCTTAAAAAAATTAAGCTACGTTTCTTGTTTTTCTATTAATAATAGAATCATCTAATGTTTTCAATAATTAATAGAACCAGTCGTTACTTTGCGGAATTCCATAATTTTAAAGTTAGTACAATTTATTATGCCCATATCCGCCAATTGAGCGGATGTACTGGCTTGCCTTCCTTACTTTTCTATCGCACCCTTCCTTCCAATTATATTATGCAAAACTAAACTTATGGCGCAATGATAGAATGTTTAGTGCCATTGCTATGTCAATTTATTTATTTAAAACATACATACATACATACATACATAAACACTCACGCCTGTCACCCAGAGGGGTAGGCAGAGACTATGGACTTCCATTTGGCACGATCCTGACAGACCTCTCTCGCTTCCTCCACATCCATATACCTACGCATACACGCTCGTCGGTTAAAGGTACTCTTGATTTGGCCCATTTTCAATATATCGCCAATTTGGTCGATAAACTTTCGCCAAGGGCGACCCTTCCCGACTCTGCCGTTCACCTTTGCAACATAAATTTGCTTTGTCACTCGTTCCTCATTCATTCTTTCTACATGACCAAACCACCAAAGCATTCCTTTCTTAATACTGGTCACAACATCATCTTGCAAACCACACTCTTCTCTTATTAAACAATTTCTCACTGTGTCCTTCAGATTCATCCCTAACATACTCCTTAATGACCGCATTTCTACAGCATTTATTCTACTCTCGTGCTTCTTCTGCCACACCCAACTTTCACTACCATACATTAAAGTAGGCACTAACACAGCATTGTGAATTGCCATACGTGCCTTTTTGGACACATTCTGACTTTTCACAATAGAGTGTAGAGCCCCATTCACTCTATTTCCTGCATTCATTATTTAAAACATTAAAAAAATATTGATATGGTTACTATAAGATGTTGTTAGGTTATCAAATTACGTAATTACTTAAGGCAGTAGGACCCTTAAGTAGGGACTGAATAAATTAGCCGACTTGGTATTACATGGATCTCACAACTTTTTACGGTAGAAGAACTGAGTTGCGAGACTTGGCTTTTTTTACAAGTTATGTTTTGATGGCATTATATTTACTACTAACTACCTGCCCCAGTTTTGCTTGGATCTATCAATATGGCGTTACATAAATTTAAAATACACAGTCAGGTCATAAGTATTGTCACACAGTAAAAACTTTTCTTTTAGAATGCTGGCCACAAAAAAGTTTATTGAATTCGAATTTTGAATTGTTCATGAAAATAAAACTGTATACTTTTTAGAATTTTACTCATTTTTAAATATGGAGTGGACGCTTAAAGGAGACCGTGTTGCAGTTATTGCGTTGCATCGTTGCGGTTACGCGCCAAATCAAATTTTTGACATACTCAAAAATTTGAATATAACCAAAAGATTCGTTTATCGTACAACAAACAAAATGATAAGGTGTACGCACACAGTAGTGAAGAAGCGAGCAACCGTATTCCGCGTGTCCAACGAGGTTATTTTCCATCCTCGCTCATGGTATGGTTGGGAGTTTATTATTGGGGCTTAACAGAGGTACAGTTTTGTGAGAAAGGTGTAAAAACGAATGCAGTTGTGTATCAAAATACTGTCCTAACGAACCTCGTGGAACCTGTTTCTCATACCATGTTCAATATCAGGCACTGGGTATTCCAACAAGATTCGGCGCCAGCTCATAGAGCGAAGAGCACACAAGACTGGCTGGCGGCGCGTGAAATCGACTTCATCCGGCACAAAGACTGGCCCTCCTCCAGTCCAGATTTGAATCCGTTAGATTACAAGATATGGCAACACTTGGAGGAAAAGGCGTGCTCAAAGCCTCATCCCAATTTGGAGTCACTCAAGACATCCTTGATTAAGGCAGCCGCCGATATTGACATGGACCTCGTTCGTGCTGCGATAGACGACTGGCCGCGCAGATTGAAGGCCTGTATTCAAAATCACGGAGCTCATTTTGAATAAACTTTAGTGTCATAAAAATCTATGTTTTGTTAAGTTCATTTTGGTATATAAAGGGTTACATAATGAATAAACTTGTTTCAATTATTTTATATTAAACATGTGACAGAATTTATGACCTGACTAGGTAATTAAAGACCATTTATTTTATCAGGTTTTCGTTTGCTTCCATATAAAAAAAAATGGATAAAATATAACCTGGTATTGCTCTGCATGTCCCTACATGTTCGTAGTTTTATTAAATTCGCTTCAGCCATTCTGAAGGTAACCCCGGACAGAACTATAGACAAAAATTATAAAATTATTGTTTATGTCATAGTAACATATAAATAACCGTATGTGCCAGATATGTCAATATTACAGACAGAACCTTCAATTATACCTATATTTGTATGAATACATACTATACTGTTACTTTCTCAAGTTCTATTATTTGTTGACATTGTATTTAATATTGGATTTGTTCACTTTACATAGGATGATAAATAGTAAATCGGTTAATAATAATTTATTCTCAATATATATATATATATATATATATATATATATATATATATATTAATATAGATTTTAATTATTTTGATATCAGAGATGTGCAAGCGTAATTACTTTTTAACTTGCAAAGGCTTGTAGTTGGGTTGTTAATTAGTCTTGTCATCTGACACGTCTCTGCTTAATTTAAATTAAGTGGAATTGTACGCAAAGCGTATGCAAAATTTAATACATTTAGTCTGTTTATTAAATTTTATTCACCGTTGAAAGTCCACTTTGAACTTTGTTTTATCCTCTTGCAGGAAAGATCTTCCATAATCATCACGACAGACAGGCGGATGAAGTAAGGATTTACATCTATTCTCTATTCAAAATCAGAACATAATATACAGAATGAGAACCCAGATGAACTACGTCATTTTATATAGCATAGATCTTAAGTCACAGTCATTAACAATGCAAAACACAGTAGCATTTTGCTATTACATATTTTATTCTGTGCGAACGCGGTCATTCCTCGACTGAGATGAAACTTCAAGCTGTCATTGTAGCATTCTACTTATACTTATACTTACTTATCTTCACGCACAATCCCTGACGGGGTAGCCAGAGAGAACAGATCGCCAAGTGTCACGATCCTTACATACCTCTTTCGCTTCTTTCAGATTCATTAACTTCTTCATACATGCCATAATAGATATATTTTAAAAAAAGTATCAGATTTTGAGGTTATAATCGAACCACAAATATTACGATTTTTCTTAACTCCAAGTGATTTTTAACAAACTGAAAAACGATGTCTTAAAACATTTAGCTATTTTTAGTACTTATCTAGATAACTAGACATGCAGTTTTTGTTCTAAAGCCTAAGTGTATGTAAGTGCAACGTATAAATGATTATATATCTAGTTAACAAAACTGCTTTCTTAACATTGGTTTTGAAATGAGAGATAATATTCGTATGTATTAATGTTAAAATAAAAATGATCTACATATACAATGGCTGTTAGCACTGAGATGTTGTCATTAGCATATACGGTACGGTAAGATACCTAGTACCTAAATGTATAAGGAGTTAGGCTGGTTGCAGTCACATCGCTAGACATGCCGTAGTACAGCGAGTGTATCAACCACGGTTTCAACCAAGTTTCGAGAGCGCGCACTTGAACAGCTTGAATATTATCGACTACTGTCTACTGCATTTGCAAGCGTGTGCGTCTGGACGGCGCTGTTCAAACGTGTGACTATGAAACCAGCCTTACCGACTTAGTACTTAACTGGTAGCATAAGTTGTTTTTACACCTACACTAACTTATTATGTTTGAATTAGAAATAAAACACAGATTAATTTCATGTGTATTGTTCATCTTCTAAATTGGAAATTAGAATATTGTCTAAAAACTGTGCAGGGATGTAGATATTATTTTGATGTCTAGTAAAGCTCAAGTACCAAATAATGGTCATCACATGGGAGCAGCAATCGATGGTTCTGCGTACAACAATGCAACAGCAATATTGCTCGATTGCTTCTCTGTTCATCTTTCAACAACATTGAACCACCAGCAGAGCCGTAATTTGCACAAAATACACTTTCCATTGCGTATGCGTAATGAATGCCAGTCTGTTTATGAATGCTTGGTTATCGTTTAAGCGGTACACAGTTCCGAAAATTACAACAAGGTAAGTCGTTCCAGAAAGCAATCAGATTCCGTTAAAACAGCCAAGTCGTAATGTTCAATATATAGTCCCGAAAGTCACCTAAACACCGATACAATTACAAAGAGCAAACGACGCCAACCAATGTTATTTAGACAGAATGAGAGATGACAGTGACAGTACAAAGTAGGCATGTCGATTTGAAATCGTTTAATTGATTATTTGTAGTAAAATAATCGATTTTCCAGATATCGACTTGAACACTCCATTGATTCAATAAATTGATCCAAAAACCTCTCCAATCGGATTTATTCAAGAACTAGCTATATTTCAAACAATTCAAGAAGTAGTTTTCAATAGTGGGAACATCTTTTCATCACTTTATACGTGGTAGAGCCATGCTCGCCATGTCGGCTCGACAGGGGAAGGACCACGCTCTCACAGAATACCAGCGTAAAATAGCAGCTAAACACTGCTGTGTTTCGTATGGTGAGTGTAGAGAACCGGAGACCCTTTTTACTGGAAAAGACACATTCCATCTTAGTCCTCACGGATGACAACGCATTTGAGTTTTGATTCGCAAACGAGGATAAATGTAGATGTCTATGGGCCACAGCAACCACTTACCATCAGGTGGACAGCTCGTTTGTCACCCTATCCTATAAAAAAATCTGTTCCTTGTGACCGACAGAAAAACTGTTCTGTTCTGGATTCAATCCCAGGGTCGGGCAAATTATTATTGGGTTTTTATAACTTGAAGTTCCCAGTAGTAGTACGGAGTCTGGATTTGTGTCCGGTGTTTGGCAATACGCGCATCCCCTATTACATGAGACGTATAACATAACAGTACAACAGACCTCTACCTACTTCTTCTGGGAAATACAGGCGTGATGTTATATTTATTAATTTCATGATGTTTCTATACAATTATTTGTATTTACTGTAAATTATCGTCAATAACGTTCTGTGTCTATATTAGGCATTTTTGAAAATGTCGCGATTGATCGAAAATAGGTCTGTTAAAACTTGATTTAATCGAGAATCGATTCTAGTATGTTCGATTTGAATCGATATGGAAATTGTATTTTTTTCATGAGAGACTGACAAGTGACTATTTAGTGACATCAAAAATTGAAGCGCCAAATACAATACGATTTATGGATATTTCCTAAGATTACGTTACAAACAATATTACATACATCATCATATTAATACCATAACAAGTATAACAATATACTACTTTACTTATAAAAACACGCACGTCTTTACTTCTTCCATACCTGTAACACTATTAATAATAAAATCTGTATCTAGTCTTCAATATTACACATTTATAATAAATGCAGACGTAAATTATACTCCTTTCTAAATGATCATTAGAAAATTCTGAATAATTATGTTTACGAATAATTTTTTCAGCACTAATCTAACTACCCATTCATAATCGAGTATGACCTCATTCATTAGGAATAGTAGGTTTTTTAAATTATACTTTTAGGGATTAATATAAAAGAATATAAAGAAATGGTAATTAAAATTTTTATTGTAGCTTTTTTTTGCAGTTTTATTGGAAACAAATTCAAAATGTAATTCATATTAAAAAAATGCAACTGTTCATTTAAAATTCAAAAATCGATTACAATCGATTGGGCATCCCTAATAATTTTTCGACAATCTTGATGTTTGCCGAAGATGGCGGCGATTAATGTTATTAGTCGAGTAGAATAATTTTTAATGTTAATTTTTGCATGCAACTAGTCCGTGTTATAAAAACATTTGCAACTAATATAATAAAATAGACAATTAATTATCGTGTATGTCGATCATGTCATCGTGTATGGGCGATTTTGGACATTGTTCTTTGTAAAAATAACTATAAATGTTAAGTAAGTCCAAAAAATCTGTCATCTGCGAGCTATTTTACCGTGAACAAGCATCACGCGAAAACCTGTGAACCGATTTGGATGGGATTTTCACTGGCAGATAGCTGATGGGTTCCACGCAAAAAAAATTCTACGCGGGCGAAGTCGCGGGAAACAGCTAGCATATTATATATTAATGTAGTACATTATGCGACATTAATATATAATATATACGAGTACAATGAAAGAAAAGGAAGAAAGAAATAATGTAGGTACAAAATAATACAGCACCAAAAATTCAAGACAAAAATAAAGCATACAAAGAAAACAAATTGATATTGGGCTCCAGCAACAAAACGGTCTACAACTTAGCATAAGCTTCAGCAACATTGCTACAGCGCTGTTATTATGTCAGACAAAATTCACGATCACTCATAAGGCATACCAGTTTAAATTTTAACACCAGCTTTCTTCATAGTACAACCATGCTGCAGCTATATTATGGTTATAACACGAATGGGTCGGCTCGAGGACTAAGCCTTCAAATAATACCAGCGTAAAATAGCAGCTCAATGCTGCTGTGTTTTGTATGATGACTGCAGATAACTGAAGAATTTTTACTGAAAATGACACATCTGCATTTTGACTCTTAACCGAGGATAGATAATTTTTAACAGTGGTAGAGCCACGTTAACAGTGGTAGAGCCACGCGGTAGCTTTTGCTGTCGCACGGATGGGCCGGCTCGAACCGGGGTGGTACCACGACCTCACAGAATACCAGCGTGAAGTAGAGGTTTATCTCTGCGTTTCGCTTGGTAAGTGCAGGTGGCCGGAGGCCCTTTTTAGTGGAAAAGAGGCATTCCATCTTAGTCCTCACGGGTGAAAACGCATCTGCATTTTGATTCGCAAACGAGGATAGATGTAGATGTCTATGGGCCGCAGCAACCACTTACCATCAGGTGGACTGTGTGCTCGTTTGTCACCCTTATACTATATAAAAAAAGGATGTAAATGGAGATGTATATTACCATCAGGTGCTTTAAAAATGCTTAAAGTAAAAACTGATTGAACAACGACAACCACAAAAACACTTCCTTGTGTTAAAGACCAGGTATTAAATACTCTGGCGACATTATTACATTATTACAGGTCAGAAAAATACTTTAACATCACACATTAAAGAAAAAAAACTGGAAAATGACGTTGAGAGCAGTATTTATCTTTTTCCCTTTCATATGTATCGTAGTAATTACTGTCAATGAACTTGCTACATAAGTTGACGTTATTAAAACGGATTACGTCACAGATTAGCAGGACATGTCGTAGGCAACTCAGTTAATTAACATAATTATGTTAATATATTATTATAATATACTTAAGTCTTAAAAACAACACAAAATCGATGTTGAATTTACTCGATGATGATAAGTTGTACATATAAACTCCCATTTTGATCAATTCAATAAATAAAACGGCTCTCTAAGCATGAGGTTAATATCGTATTGAATTCACATCACAATCATGTGATTTTGTATGAAAAAACTTTCTATTTTAGTCTGCCAAAGACACTGTTGATATTTCCACACAATTTTAGTCGAAAACGTCAAGAAAAATTTATTGTCAAAAACTTGTGCTTAGGACACAAGCCAGGGCTTCACTATATAAAAAAATAATTAAAAAAAAGTTTATTTCTTTAACAAGGTTTATTTTAAATCTAGAACATAGTTTGGCTCATTCTTTTAAGTGCAATTTGCACCTGTGTCAGAAGGAGCCACTCTTCCATATCATATTTGTGGTATTTACGAGTATAAATGAAGAATTAGGTAACAAATACAACTTATCTTTATCATAAGTATATAAATTATGATTGACACTAAATATATATAAATATATTTTGATTTAAATCATAATTACACGTAAATATGTATGATTTTTAATCCAAATATCCAATACCTACATAAATTTATCATTTAAGAAGAAGTTCAGTTTCTGTGTATTGTAGTGTTTTAAGCCAAACAGTCAAATTTATTTTACATTCTCAGATCGTCACTGGATATATTATATTTAAATTTTGATTGGAGCGGTTATATAATAACGATGACAAATACTGAAATTAATTTCTTGCAAATTGAGTATGAGTAAGTTTAACTGTGGCCACATTATTAAGTCTTCTTTTATGCAATATGCTCGGATCAAATTTTAATGACTTGTGTTTTTTTACTACAGTATCGAGAATATATAGTTTTCTAATTGTTAGGATATCATCAGCAGAATATAGAGCTTGTGTTGCAAATCTACGAATTTTAAAATACATCACCTTTAGTAACGCTCTATGAGCCCGTTCAACCACGAGAAATTTAGTTTTTAGAGCTCCTCCCCAAACTGTCAGACAGTAAGTTAATATGGGTTGAGCTAATGCCATATACACTTGGTTGATAAGTTTCTTTTTGGCAACATGTCTTAGCATTTTAAAAATCCACATCAGCTTACGTGTTCTAGTCGCGACGAGATCAATATGTGACTGCCAGAAAAGTCTTTGGTCTAGCATAATACCAAGATATTTAGTTGATGCTACCTTAGATATAGAGGGACAGCGACAGTTAGCATCCCTACCACAATCATAAATATGTACTTGAATGTTTAAATCATTACTGGGTTGATTACACTCTAAAATTGAAAAACACATGTAATTAGTCTTTTGTGTGTTTAGTGTCAACAGATTAGTTCTAAGCCACTCACCAATTTCTGATAACCCATTTTCAGCCTCAGTTTTCACTGCAGTCCAAGATGACCCATAAAAAACCACAGCAGTGCCATCTGCATAAGAAAAGATCCTAGCATCCCCAGTCTTTATGTTACAGAGGTCGTTAATGTAGAAAAGGAAAAGGGTTGAGCCCAAGACACTGCCCTGCGGAACACCGTAAGCCACATTCATTCGACCGCTTATAGTATGACCCACTTTTACTCCCTGTGCCCTCCCTCATAAGGTAGTCCTTAAGTAGCTCAAGTGGAATACCTCGTATACCCACATCTTCCATTTTCTGTACAAGGATGGGGATAGAGATAGTGTCAAACGCTTTTTTCAAATCCAAAAATACTGCCAGACATTTTGCTTTTTTTTCCAGTTTATCAACAATTTGAGAAGTTAATGCAGTCACCGCATCTTCTTATTATTATTATTTTTTCCACTACGGAAACCATATTGTGATTCAGACAGGATGTTAAAATCATTGAGGTAACACAGAAGTCTTTTGTTGATAAGTTTTTCAATAATTTTGGATATTGCTGGCAGTACAGAGATAAGTCTATAATTATTAATATCTTCTCCATCCCCATTCTTGTACACTGGAGTTATGATTGATTCTTTAAGGAGTTTTGGAAATACTCCCTTATTAAAACATAATTTGGATAAATTTGTGATGATTGGTACAACTTCGTTTCTAGCAAGTTTTAGAAAACTGGTTGGAATATTATCCCAACCTAATTAAAAGCGCTCCCTTTTAGTTTTTAGTCCCATCAACATAGAGTAAACTTCCTCCTGGTCAGCATCAAGAAGCACAAATGAGGACAATTGAGACTTTCTTTGGGAAACGCTCACAGTCCTGGTCCCATTTGGTAATCTATGGGGTTGAGGTATAGAATTAGCTAGATTTTTGCCTATATTCCCAAAAAAGCTATTTATGAAAACAACAGAATGTTGCGGGGATGTTTCAATATTAAGTAGCTTTGTATTGTCTAAGATGAGTGATTGACGCAATATTTTTCCAAATTCTCTTAGTGTCACCAGTGGAATCCCGGAGTAACTGCTTTTCATATAAGTAAGTGGTGATGAAGCCGATGAGAGTAAAACGCACAGACTTCGCTAAACAAAAGTCTAATTTTTCTAGTAAGGACGTAACATACCTATATATGGTATAAAAATTTTATTATTTATATTTATATATTAATTTTAAAAAAATTATCTGATAGTGAGCGGTATTGCAGTTTTGTTCTAGTACTATATAATACTTATATAAGATAAGAAGTATACTTTATATATGTATGTCAAAGGATAAAACAAAGACAACATCATATATACAACATGTGTGATGTTCAGCAGTTTTTTTGTAGGCTGTTATAGATAGATAGAACTTCATTGCCGTACTTTAATTGAGTCAAAAATATTTTTTTATCATCGTGTCGTTCACATCGTAATCAACTAACGAGCCTTCTTTCACAGAAGCTCTCATAGCGTTAAATGCAATCATCTAGCAGTAATTAATATCTCGTTTAGCGTTGGCGCAGAGCCAAGCTGTAAATTAAAAGCAAAACATTAAATCGAGCCCCGAAGAAAATAAGCGTTAACATGATTTATAGCACCGTTTATTCTTAAATAATGATCTTTTAAAACGGCCAGCATTGTTGTTTTGTAAGAAATATTTTGTTATTCTTTCTTGATAGCGATGGAAGATGGTATGTGCTTTATATTTATGATTTTTTTGTGTGATAATGCCATACTGCAAGCTGAAGGATCACGTTCTTAAAATACCGGTGTAAAACAGCAGCTTAATTCTTTTGTGTTTCATATGATGAGTATCTCTATAATTCTTCTTCTGGTGAGGTTCTCTAACCTGGGGCCCATTTTACTGAAAACCAGGCATTCCATCTTAGCCTTCTGGAGTGTCAATGCATCTGCATTTTGATTCTTAATCGAGGATTACATAGAATTCACTTAGAATCAAGTGTTCGGTGTGCTCGCTTGTCACACCAATTCTATAAAAAAATGTTGCTTATGGAAGCTGGTCTGCTCAAATTGTGTTTTTTTTTTCATATGAGCCTTTGGCAGCCACCGTTTGTCAGGTGAATTGGTGTTTACAGTACCAGACGTCTCGACCTCTGACTCCTATCGGCAAACTTTGTATATTTGTCGAATCCAATCCGGGTTGCTCTGTAATTTACTGCGAGCGCTTAGCCCTTGAGCTACTACGGCTCATTGAGCCCCTGGCTTACCATAACTAGTTATTATAAAAATGTATTATGAAAATAACTCCATCAATATTTTTATTATAAAATGTCTCTGAATTGCCTGCCCTGTACCGCGAACACTCATCAGTTTGCACCAGGCTTGCGGTTGCATCGTAAATCAGTCCTGTCACCCGTCACGTCTATTTACCCAGCTCGTACGTAGTTAATTAATCTGTATATACAATACTTACACAGCGGCTGCACATCTTTGTATATAATAGTGTAGTTTATCAAGGTAATTAATTGTGCATTTTCATGGCTCTACATTTATATGCATGCATACATACGTAAAAAAAAACATGTATTGGCGGTGTACGAATATCTACTAACCCAGTAAAACTAAAACCGACAGTAACCTAACGATAGGGTGCGGACCGCGAACTCAAATAGTCGTGGGTTCGAATCCGCCATTTGACTACTGTCGTGGCGCACTCTACAACACACTAACACAAGCATTTTAAGCTTACCAGAAGTGATTAAGCAGAAACTTAAGTAATGTTAATGGCATTAAAAGTATTTTTTTTAAATACCCATATCGTGGGTGTTTAACCTATTTTATGGAATACTAGTGATCCGCCACGGCTTCGCTTGGATAGGATCGATGAGTATGGAGTTATTTAGGTTCAAGGTAGTCAAAGAACATTTATTTTATAAATTTTTCGTTTTTACTAAAATAAGTTTCAAATTTATCAAAAATATATAGGCTAGATCTTTTCCGGCATTGCTATTATATAACAGACCGGAATCGGATCGGATCGGATCGGATCAGACATTCCTAAGATTAGCTCGGACAGACAAAACAAAATGGTCATTTACGTCTTAATAGCATGCAAATAGCCCTATGAACTAAATCGAAGCCAGTTATTTCAATATTATAGGCAGAGACTTTAATTTTATTTACATGTATAGATTTTCTGTACCTAACGATCACTTATTCGCTAAAACCATTTCCTTTATAATCTAAGATAGTGCTTACGCAGACACTTGTAATACCCACATACTGATAATACAGATATATCTATCCTATCCCAAGAACTTAGCTAGAACGCTATCTTAATAACTGTATTAAATTAATTTTAGTTTACAAAAGTATGAAACTATTCATTATCGTTTTAAGTTGATATATATTTTCATTTCGTCAAAGATTTCTTTCCTTGTTGATTCTAACAGGTTGATTTCTAATAGTTAATATTATGTTTAAGTTCACCTACTTGTGGATTAAAAGTGTCACGGGAAGTATTTAAATAAAATTGTATATTATTATATATGTATATAAAATAAAGTACGAGTATTGTGTATGTATTTGTCTAGACATAATCTGTTGTGTATTAAAAGAATTCGTTTTATATTAATATCGTACACATTATCATTACATCTTATACATCATCATCATCATTAAAGCCCTTCACAAGTCCACTGCTGAACATACATACATACATACATACAGCCACATCTTATATATATATATATTGTTACGGGCTTGGGGTTCGAGACAATTAAAAACTGCCGAGTGAATTACCAAAATTGACACTTTAATTACACAACACTAATTACAATCTAAAATCACACTAATAATTAAATACAGTTCGCAGTTATTTCGCTTCGAAGTATTCTCTTGTATCGCCAATTCAATACTGCCTCGGTCGTGGTTTATACCGCCTTATATAGGGTCTCAGATAATTTCCAGAACCTTCTACTGTAGCTACATCTAGAATGTTCGAGTACATATCGGTCCCGAAATTTCTGGAAGGATCTTGACTCTCCTAGTTCTGCTACTCGACACTAAAGGGTGCTAGTGTAACCAGTGTTGCCATGTACAAGACATTAATAGTGGCGCGCAACAATATTATACATTAATTTCAAATAACTTATTTAATGCACATGTTAGTTTCGATAAGGTTTGCAATAAATAATAAAAAAATAAAAAAATAAGTCTTACAGTAGATGCATTACCACAGTAGATGCAAGCTGTGTGTTGTGACGGCGAAAATATATCTACTACCACTTATCATCTGCTGGCGTCGGAAGAAGGAAACTAAACCAAGACAAGTGATGGGCAGAAGCATCTTCCTGATAACAACTCTATATAATAAAAGAACTGCAGATGCAAACCCACTTGCCAAGAGCGGCATCTATGGCAAAGGAGAATGGGATTTTTGGGCCTGAAGTTAACTAATTGGTTTATACTTAAAAAAAATTACCATATTTTCTTAAGTAAAATACAAAAAAGTAGCTCTTTTTACAATCAAGATTTCTAAAAAACAATAAATTAAGAAATAAGTTAGAAAATCGATTGTAGTGTATTATTTATGGCAATTAATTGATTACCATTAAGAAAACACTAGTGAAATTCTCGTTTCTGAACGTTATCTTCCCATAGAGGACTTCTCATTTTGAAACTTGACTTAACAGTTCAAACTTAAAACTATTTACTTAAAAGAAAAAAACAGATTTTCGATTCTATTTGAAACGAGTACAATGTCATCGATTCTCGATTAAATTGAGCATTTTAATATCTATTTTCCATTATTATTCTATGTTAATTAGGGAGATAAAAAAAATTGCGTACATATCCACAAAATAATAAACCTAGCAAGCTAACAGCATAGCAAAGTGGCGAAGCAATCAGCTTTTTTTTGCCGTTGAGCAATGAGTTTCAAAATAGGAGGTTCTGTTGCCTGGGTAATCAGTAATCGATTGCTGAAAACAGAATTTGAAAATTCGAAACCATTCTCGAAATAATCATGGGACAGACGGACAGACGGACGGACAGATGGACAGATGGACAGACGGACAGACATCGTGAAATCAATAAGTGACTTCGCAAGCTTCGCCGCGTAATAATAAACAATACAAAATATCAAAATTCCAACAAGTAACAGTTACAACAACATTTCAAGTAATCAATCTCAGATCGATATCCCTAATATTCACTTCCCTTAGTTGTTGTTATTTTAAATTTCGTTAATCGTTTCACCATTTCGTTTCATTATTAACTACAGCTTTTTTTGGTGATTTTATACTGATCCTGTTTTTATATCTTTAAGTAATTATGGTGAAAAATAGCCTGTTACAGTGTAATAACAGTGAAAAATCACCTGATCCAGTGTAGGTAAAAGATAATCTCACTTTTACTTATTCTACAATAACTCAGCTCCTAGATTGACAAATCATGCCAGATTTACAGTCATGAATTGTTTATATATACACTTTCAAATGGTCCTACTTTCATCTTGTTAACACTTGGGCCCAAGAATGTATGGAGACGTCTCCTTCTCCTTTCTTCATATATGGTAACCAACAGGGAAGGTTCAGCAGTAGAATTTTGATTAACTGTAATGAATAATTGATGAACAAATAAATAATTGCAAAAATAAAGCAATGAATAACCTGAGACAATCTACACATTTGAATAAATCATGTCCGTCTGTTCGTCGTCTAGCCGTGTGGTTTGCGGCGGAGTAGAATACCACCACCCCATATCTACCTGTGGGTGTCGTAGAAGGCGACTAAGGGAGTGTGGAAAAGGACTGAATCCCTGTACCTTTTTCACTGATATACCTACTGTTCCATCTGTCCGAGTCTCTCTCCGGTCGTAACGGTCTCCGTTCCACTGGGTCCAGAGGGGCAAAGACGAGTATGTGCACCTGTGTCCGCGCGTACACTTGTGCACGTTAATATATCCTGCGCAATTGACCTGCTTCCAAATAGGACTCCGATCTATAACCAATGTCCTACGGCGATGGGAGGAGGTAGAGAGGCTTAACGTGATGCTCGTTGAGTTTTGTCTGACTCCTGCACGTAGGCGGTCTTGGGGGTGTAGTGTACATCGTGGTCGCTTCTGCTCTGCAACGGGATGACAGAGCGGACTCGGCAGCACCCAAGATGACAAAGCAGCCCTATTCAGGGAGGCACTGCTTTCCTCGCTCAGACGGGGAGGGGGCTAGAAAAGGTGCCCTAAACAAATGCTCACTCAAACCCCTTTAGGATGGTAGCAACCGCGGCTGCCTCCGCATCACAAATTCGCGGTCGACGCTACAGGAAAAATAACGGAAAATTTAATTTATCAAAATCAATGACATTTGGTGCGTGGAATGTGCGCACACTTCTTGACCGCGAAGCAAATGCCTGCCCTGAGCGAAAAACTGCCATTGTAGCTCGGGAACTAAGTCGCTATAATATTGATGTGGCTGCACTCAGCGAAACACACCTCCCCGAGGAAGGAGAGCTGGTAGAATACGGCGGCGGGTATACTTTCTTTTGGAAAGGACTCGCTTCCTCGGAACCGCGAAGGTCTGGTGTAGGCTTTGCTGTCAAGAACTACCTTGCTGCTCAACTACAAGAGTACCCTGTACACATCTCGGACCGCATTACCACATTGCGCCTTCACATGGAACGTGAAAGCTATCTTAATATCATCAGTGTCTATGCCCCTACGCTAGACAAGTCTGATGATATTAAGGATAAATTCTACGAAGAATTGACGCGGTGCGTAAATCGTATCCGTCCAAGAGAGCAAATCCTTCTCATGGGCGACTTTAACGCCCGAGTAGGACGAGACTATGACGCCTGGCCTAAAGTTCTCGGCAGACATGGTGTTGGTAAAATGAACAGCAGCGGCCAATTGTTGCTTAGTCTTTGTGCACAATTAGATCTTGCAATTACAAATACTATGTTCAGACTGCCTGCCAAGTACAAGGCAACGTGGATGCACCCCAGATCGAAGCATTGGCACCTTATCGATTACGCCATCGTGCGTAGAAAAGACATATCTCAAGTCCAAGTCACTCGTGTCATGCGTGGTGCTCATTGTTGGACTGATCACCGGCTTATTATTATTAAATTAAATCTTCGTCTTCCACCTCCTTGTAGAGTGGAAAGATCTAAACAGATACGTCTGAACCTCGAACGACTCCAAGATACTAACACGAGGGCGAAATATGCCGAAACCTTGAACACTGCTCTGCAGCCCCTCGATCTAAAATTGGGTGAGATCAATGTTGTCTGGGAGTCTCTATCTTCTTGTGTTCTCGACACTGCTAAATCTACTTTGGGTTTGAGAGTTCGAAAACATGAGGACTGGTTTGATGAGAATGATGGGATACTTACAGACGCTATTGGTAAACACCGTAGGCTTCTAAAGCAGCACAGTAGAACTCATCAGAGTGGAGGTGCTATGGAGTTGCGTCAAAGTGATCTGGAGCTGCGTAAACTCGCACGACAAGCGAAAGACAAGTGGTGGCAGGAGAAGGCTCGTCAGATGCAGTGGCTCGCTGATACCAACCAGCTCGGTGAGTTTTATGCTGAGGTGCGACATCTACTCGGTACGTCCTCTATGGCAAAAGTTCCACTGAATTCAACTAGTGGTGGAGCGCTTTTTAAAAGCAGGGAGGAAATACTCGGGCGATGGGCGGAGCATTTCAACACCCTACTTAACGTGGATCATTTTGTTGACCTAGACCACGTTCGCTGCCTACCTCAACAACCTTTCGCCCTCGAGCTCGATGAGCCAGTCTCGCCTGACGAGGTTGCTCTTGCCATTAAGCAACAGCAAAATAAACGCGCGGTTGGTGTTGATTTTATACCGGGTGAATTATTGAAGTATGGTGGTGGGGATTTGTATTTGGCGTTATGGGAACTTTTTGTCATTATGTGGGAAAAAGAACAAGTCCCTAATACTTTTAAGGTATCCCTCATACGAGCCTTATATAAAGGCAAGGGTGACCGGTCGAACTGCAATTCTTACCGTGGCATTTCTCTACTTTCAGTGCCTGGAAAAGTCTTCGCCAGACTTCTATTAAACCGCCTCAGGAAACTTTCTGAAAGGATTTTGCCGGAATCCCAGTTCGGCTTCCGACCTGACCGTGGTACCTGTGAGGCGATTTTCTCATTACGTCAACTACAGGAAAAAAGCAGAGAACAGGGTCGTTATATGTATCTCTGTTTTGTAGACCTTGAAAAGGCATTCGATAGTGTACCACGTGAAGCCCTCTGGATAGTGCTGCGGAAAATTGGATGCACGGAGAAGTTTGTGAGACTTCTGAGACTCCTGCATGATGGCATGCAGAGCTGCGTCGCTGTAAACGCTGATCAGTCAGAATTTTTTCCCGTTACCTGTGGAGTAAAACAAGGGTGTGTCCTTGCACCCACACTTTTCGCGTTATACTTTGCAGTTGTAGTCCAGGAAGTCTTAAAAACTACCCATGAAGGAATTCGCATTCGTTTCCGCAACGATGGCAATCTTTTCAGCTTAGCTAGACTTAAGGCCCGTACGAAAGTGTCTTACGCACTTATTACAGAGATCGTCTACGCAGACGATTTATGTTTTGTGACCGATTCCCCAGCTGGCCTGCAACAGCTTGTGACCACCTTTCATGAGTCGTGCCGTATTTTTGGTCTGAAGATAAGTGTTAAAAAGACGGAAGTGATGTCTTTAGATATCTACGGTCAAGAGACACTGGCCGTCAAACTCGGTGATGATATACTTAAGCAGATCAATACATTTCGTTATCTGGGGAGCACGATAACATCAAAGTGTGACCTTGATGCTGAAATCAACAGTCGAATCGGTGCCGCGGCTGCGGTATTCGGTAAACTGGATCGCAAGGTCTTTGGCTCACATGACCTAAAGCTGGCTACCAAAATTGATATTTATAAGGCGGTAGTGCTGCCTAACATACTGTACTCTTCAGAGTCATGGACAGTTTACCGCCGTCATATACGGACGCTGGATCGCTTCCACTTGCAATGTCTGCGCAAAATTCTCAACATCCGTTGGTCTGATCGCATTCGGAATACGGAAGTGCTGCGTAGAGCCTATACCATGGGGATTGAAGCCTATCTTATGGGGCGACAACTCCGTTGGTGTGGACACTTATCGCGAATGTCAGATCAGCGTACGGCTAAGTGCATCTTTTTCTCTGAACTTGAGAAGGGCAAGCGTAAGCATGGCGGACAACTTCTCAGGTACAAAGATGTACTTAAGCGCCACATGACGAAGTGCGACATCGAGCCTTCAGAGTGGGAGCAAGCAGCCGCTCGACGACCGGAGTGGAGATCTTTGGTGAAAGCCAAGGTCAAAATGTTTGAGGAGAATCGATGCTCTGAATTGGATGCTCGACGTGATGAACTCAAAGCAAGCCCACCTTGTGCGATTAACTATAATTTCTGTAATGATGTGCTCACCTGCCCGCATTGCACGCGAACATTTGTAAATAAGATCGGCTACGTTAGCCATGCACGAGCACACCAACGACAGGATCGAAGCTGAAGAGGTCGCCGTGGCCGAAATCGGTCGAGGAGATTATTATTATTGTCCGTCTGTTATATCGAAATAATCGGCTTCTATTTAGCTCAGCGAGTTATTCGCGTGACATACAACGTGTCCCAAAATTCAACGATAAGCCAACACCGGAGGATAGACCTGCCCTGGACTAATCGGGGAAAAAAAGAAAAAAAATTATATCCCAATTATATTTTAAGTTATATAAAAAAAAATTAAATTCTTCAGAAATTGAGACCGTTTATGATATTTTTCACTACCATGACCACAATTTTTTAAATATTTTTTTTCTTTTTTTTTATAGGCAACCTGAATAGTACTGCTATCTACCACAATTCTTAAAAACTCCAGAATAACTCTTGTTTTATCACGAAAATTAATGAAACTTATTTTATTCCCTAAATTTTTTGAAGACTTTTACTTTTAACCAAATTTAACTTATCGTGGTGTAAAAAAAAGTAAGAACACTAGTATGGCAAGTTTTTATTAAAATTGACGCAACTAACCAAAATTCCAAAATGGTATAATACTCTAGGAAAACAAGTTATAAAAAAATATGGGCCTATTATTTCTTAACAGGGGTCAAATGACGGTCGGGTGTAATAAAAGTATTAGTTCTTGAAAAATGTTTAATATTTCAAAACAAATGATACAAACAGTTTCACGTGTAATTTATTAAGTTATTAACATTATAGCAAATGTTCGAACTGTTTGCCACCAGCATTAATACATGCACGACATCGCCTTAAAAATGATCGTTTAATTTGTCTTGCATATCTTCTGCTATTAATTTAATCAGCAGCCTGAGTGATATTTCGACGAAGCTCGTCCAATGTCACAATGGGTTTTGAGTAGACCCTGTTTTTAAGACAACCCCAATAGAAGAAGTCCAGGGGGTTCAAATCAGGTGAACGGGGTGGCCATAAGATAGGACCAAGTCGCCCGATCCAACGCCCTGGATTTTTTTTTATAGGATAAGGGTGACAAACGAGCCACCCAGTGAAACCCAGTCCACCTGATGGTAAGCGGTTGCTGC
Organism: Parnassius glacialis; assembly: GCA_033319125.1. NCBI lineage: Eukaryota > Metazoa > Arthropoda > Insecta > Lepidoptera > Papilionidae > Parnassius > Parnassius glacialis. The sequence continues at coordinate 1,463,019 of JAVANC010000013.1, read as the reverse complement.
GGCCCATAGACATCTTCATCTATCCTCGTTTGCGAATCAAAATGCAGATGCGTTGTCACCCGTGAGGACTAAGATGGAATGCCTCATTTCCAGTAAAAAGGGCCTCCGGCCACCTGCACTCACCAAGCGAAACGCAGAGGTAAACCTCTACTTCACGCAGGTATTCTGTGAGGTCGTGGTACCACCCCGGTTCAAGCCGGCCCATCCGTGCGACAGCAAAAGCTGCCGCGTGGCTCTACTACTCTTGATTTAAATATTCTCGCACAGGACGGGCATAATGTGCTGGGCAACCATCATGTTTTGAAGATCACTTAAGGGCACGTCGTTTAACAATTCTTGCAAGTAATTTTGTAAAAAGTTTAAATAACTATTGCCATCTAAGTTTCCTTGTAACTCAAAGGGCCCAATTACTTTTCCATTTAATATGCCGGTCCATAGGTTAACCTTGAATTGATATTGGGATTTGTCTTGTCTCATCAAGTGTGGATTTTCATTACTCCAACTATGTAGGTTGTGAAGATTTAAATACCCATCTTTCTTGCACGTTGTTTCATCCGACCATAGAATTTTGTCTAGGAAGTGGGGATCTTCACTGTGCCTTTGCAGCATTACACGGCAAAATGTGACCCGTAGCGGATAGTCCCGCGGTAATAACGTCTGCACACGCCTGTAGTGATATGGGTGAAGCTTGTGACGTTTTAATATTCGATGTGCAGAACTTTTCGGGATTCCTGAAGCTTCTTCTATGGCACGTACCGAAGTAGTCGAGTCATTTTCTATCTCATTGAGAACTTCTTCATCACGATCCAATCTAGGTCTTCCAGCGCTTCTCCTATTGGATGGCATACGACCCTCCGAAAACGCTTGATGCACATTAATAAACACTCGATAATCAGGATATTTTTGAGCATCGATACAGTCTGCTAGCAGTGTTAGCATTACATCGGCATTCTCCATAGATTAAATGCATATATATTAACGTATTCCTGTGGTGTGTACGGTTGCGGCATGTTAAACGCCAAACAGTCCAAAATGTGCCAGAACTCTAAATCGCAAAACACACAATCGTAGTCCAAGATAATGCCAGGTCAGTTCAGTTTGCAGATCACTTCCAGTCCAAATAATGCCAGGTCAGTTAAGTTTGCAGGTCGATTCCAGTCCAAAAAGCCAAGCCATAAGTCGATAGTATGTACGAGGGCCACGTAAGTTGAATTGGGAACGGTGCGCAGTAAACAAAGGAGCAGAGCGTACTGAATCGACTTGCTGAGAATAATAACAGCTTCTCTACCTGCCCTGTTGTTGTCTCTTTTTAACGTAAATATTTCTATCTATCTATCTCTCTCTAACGTCTCAGGTATTAATGCCCCATTCGAATTCCTAGAAATTGTAACAGGAACCCATTTTGGGCATGTAGTAAAAGTGATTACTGACAATTACAAATTAAGGAATTTGGCCCCTGTTTTGAAATAATAGGCCCATATTTTTTATAACTTGTTTTCCTAGAGTATTATACCATTTTGGAATGTTGGTTAGTTGCGTCAATTTTTATAAAAACTTGCCATACTAGTGTTCTTACTTTTTTTTTTACACCACGATAAGTTAAATTTGGTTAAAAGTAAAAGTCTTCAAAAAATTTAGGGAATAAAATAAGTTTCATTAATTTTCGTGATAAAACAAGAGTTATTCTGGAGTTTTTAAGAATTGTGGTAGATAGCAGTACTATTCAGGTTGCCTATAAAAAAAAAGAAAAAAATATTTAAAAAATTGTGGTCATGGTAGTGAAAAATATCATAAACGGTCTCAATTTCTGAAGAATTTCATTTTTTTTATATAACTTAAAATATAATTGGGATATAATTTTTTTTCTTTTTTTCCCCGATTAGTCCAGGGCAGGTCTATCCTCCGGTGTTGGCTTATCGTTGAATTTTGGGACACGTTGTATATATATAATTGTGGGAAAACTGTATGCGAAGGTACTAATTGAAAGAGTTATAAAAGAAACTGATGGAAATATTTGGGATGTGCAAGCGGGATTTAGAAAGGGAATGGGATGTGCAGATCAGGTCTTTTCCATGCGCATGATCGCGGAGAAGTTTTTGGCCAAAAACCAAAAAGTTTTTTGTCCGTTCGTGGACTTGGAGAAGCCTTATGACAGAGTGGACAGGGATGTGTTATGGCAAACATTGAACTCATTTGGGTTGAGTGCTGGGTTGATACAGGCATTGAAGTCACTGTATAGGGACTCTGATGCTTGTGTCAGGATCAATGGAGCCTACTCGGACTGATTTGGCATCCATAAAGGTGTCAGACTGGGCTGTGTGGCTTCCCCGTGGCTTTTCAACATATTTATGGACAGTTGTTTGGAAAATTTGAAAGTAGAAGTATGCGGGTTAAGAATGGGTGAGTTAACCGTCAAATGCCTTTTGTACGCCGATGATCAAGTCATACTTGCATTGTCGGCGGCTGAGTTGCAAATGATGGTTACATTAATGAACAGGATATTAAAAGAAAAGGGACTGAAAGTGAACGCAAGTAAGACGAAATTTATGGTCTTACTTCTCTGAAACAAAAAAAATTGTCATAAAACGTTACTAACAAATATAAACATTTACAATTTTTTTAAGATTATAATATTATTGAAGATATAAGAAAGTTGCGAAATAAAGTTTTCTGGTTTACAATATTACACAAAATTTTAAGTTTTTTTTAAAGTTTCACTTACCTTTTATCTCTTTAAAGCTTAGATGCAAAATCGATTTTTAGAATTTCCTTCAACATCATTTTACGCAAACCTGATGAGTGAGAAATTATAAAATGATGGTTTTTTTACGTAAAATTCATAGACCTTAAATTTTTTATTTTTATATCACAAAGAATAAAGAAACTCAGGTTTTGTGTTCAGGTTCTAAGCGAATGAAGACGCGGATAAAATGTAGTTAATAATTAAAAAAAACTCTTTAAGCCTTGGCATCGTTATGTACTTTTTCTTACATGGGTATTATATGTTGGCAGCAATAGTCTGGAGTGAGTAATACGACTATTCCAGATTCTAACAGTCAGCAGTATTATGCGAGCTCATCTCGAAGCTAACATCATACGAGTCATGCTACCAGGCATGACTCCGCACTCCACAGATCTGAGATCCCGTGGGGTCCCCGTTTGCATCTGCCTTTGGTTACCACAGATTACTAAATGATAGCCATGTGCGCCTAAGCATGTTTGCTAAAGTAAAATAATTTAAAAAGTAAAATAAACTATGCAGTAAGACCAAAAAAATATTACACGACAGGTGTAATATTTTTTGATCTATATATTCGAAGTGCTGTCTGGTGTAAATGACACAGAGATTTTCAGCCTTTACCTGTCAACATGACAGATAATGGTTTAGTCCCGTAAATACTTACGGCTCAACTCCAGTTTTGAAACTGTTTTAATTTAATGAAATAATTTTTACGGAGTTTATCACGTTTAATTTCAACTTTTTTTACTTTCGGCTTTTCCGGCGCTTTACAGCACTCATGATCACATGAGGACTTTGGTGTTTGAAGTCTTGATGTTATAGTTATCAAACACTACCTTCAACTTTTAAATATTAATTTTTGGTCCGATCGAACGCAGAAAGACCTTAAAATATCTTGAAGTCATGCAGAAGTAAGCTTGGGTTTGGATTTAATTTTATTACTTATGGGACTTCAAGGAGATGGTAGCACCCAGCCATCTACTCTATTGAAATTAGAATGATGTGTTTAATATCAGTAGCCCCGCTAATCATTCTGGGTGGGAATTGTACCTGTAAGAAGAAATTATCTGAAGCGTTGAGGATTGCCTATTTACAAACAATGTTGAGAAGGAGGATTTTGAAGCCATAAGTTAAGTCATTTCGTCTTTATTACGTCTTTGTTACGTAAGTTCAGCGCCGAAACTTAATCTCCCAAAAGACGAATTTAAAGCATAGAACAACTTACGAACAAAATTGACCTCACGATACTCGGCGCGGATAAAGTTAACTCTGTTATAATTTGAAAATACAACAACATTTATCAGACGTTATAACATACAAAAAGGACAAAAGACATATACTATAGGAGGATATTAAGTTAATATATAAATACATATAATAACTAAATAACCTCCAACAACAAAATACACAATAACAAAATACGCTTAAAAAGTTGCGATCTAATAAAGAAACTGAAAATGAAAATCCCGATGTGAATTCGATAATATCACCATTTTTCAAATAATTGAAGTTGTATGGAATACCAAAATACACATACCAAACGCTCTACTACGTCCAATAGTGGGACAAATAAATGTGCCAAATTATAAATTGGATCAATACTTGGTATTTGGAATAATTCTTGACGACAATGGAACTATGGTCTGTTTTGATGTTAAGTCGTTATTAACATGGCTATTGAAGAAAATATCTCAAGTAATTTAGTTTAAAATGGAGTTATCGACAAAAAATCTTTAGCTTTACCGGAAGTTTATACGTGGTAGAGCTATGCTGCAGCTATATATACATATACCACGAATGGGTCGGCTAGACCGGGGAAGGACCACGCTATCACAGAATACCAGCGTAAAATAGCAGCTTAATGCTGCTGTGTTTCGTATGGTGAGTGTAATGAACCGGAGAAAAGGGTCTCCGGTTGGAAAAAAGGTATTCTATCTTAGTCCTCACGGCTGACAACGCATCTGCATTTTAATTCACAAACGAAGATAAATGTAGATGTCTATAGGCCACAGCAACCACTTACCATGAGGTGTGTTCCTTTGTCACCTGTGTGTTCGTTTGTCACCCTTATTCTATATAAAAAAAGTTTTAGCCACACTGTGTATGAAAAAAAGACTCAAACTAACTGACATTTAAACGATGAATCTAACCACCATCAGTTAGCATAATTAAGAAAATCGTTGTTTCAGAGAGCACAAGAGCTGACGTGAAGCACTGACACTCCGGGAAGTCTGCAGTCTCTGAACATGTTCAAGATCGTCCCTACTATTACATCAGATTTTATAAGCCTATTAAAATTAAAAGATATCCTAATTTCAATAGAGAAAATGGCTGGGCACTGCCATTTACTAGGGATCCCATGATTAATTAAATTGAATCATACGTAGATCGGATTAGAGATGGGACGTATTTCCGCTACCAGGTTTTAAAACCAGGGTTTGATTTCAAAGTTGAGCGTCTTGCTACGAGCAAAAAATACTTGCGAGAATGAAAATATTGAAACAAATATAAAAAATTGATCGATCTATATCGTCATATGAATTAGGAACACAATTACATAATATCTTTACAAATAAATAAAAATTGAAGTGTCTGTTTGTAATGTCAACATTACAGCGTTTTACTACATGCGTATAAAAATTATAAACGGTACTTATAACAATGTATTTTTGTTATACATTGCTTTTTTAATTTTTTGTCTGTCTGTCCGTTGTCTGTCTGTTTGTTCTGGCTAATCTCCGAAACGGCTGGACCGATTTTGACGGGACTTTCACTGGCAGATAGCTGATGTCATAGGAGTTACTTTTAATTTTGAAAAATAATTAGGGTTCCTCACAAAAAAATTAAAACCCTAAATTACAAGCGGGCGAAATCGCGAGGAACAGCTAGTTTGCGAATAAAAAAATATTTGAACTTACAAGTATTTTATCACTTGTAGTACGATTGTGCTCCTTATTCATCATAAGACAACACGGAATACTGATCAATTTCATATGCAAGTATTTTCCATTTGGACGCCGAGGACACGTCGCGAACAGCGTGGGGCTTCCAGCGTTGGCGGTTGTTTTTGTTTTTTATGTTGTGGCACGACACGAACTAGACTAATGAGTACCAAATATTTTCAACGATTTCAATCCTAGTATTTTTAAATTCGTACTTAGAATTCCTGGTATTAAATATTGCAGGTTTTTTTCATCTCTAGATCGGACCAAAAATTTAAAAGTTGAAGGTAAAGTGCGCGCAAGATAATTCTTCAAGCGACTGATGGCGTACTTATTGTTGCCAGCCTAACTATTATTTTTCCTTCAATTTAATCTTATTACTAGAATTATATAATTATATCAAATTATTTAAATAAAACTACTTTTAAGGATTTTATCACGCATATTAACTTATTTTATATTTCCGACGTTTCGAGTACTTTACAGCACCCCTGGTCACGGGGGACTGAGGTGTTTGACGTCACAATTTCATACTTAAATTAAAAATTATTAATTTTTGTTGCGATCTAAGCAGTATGAACTTACAGTATCTTTAAAGTCTTGCAGTTATATTCTTGGTTTGGGATTTAATTTTATTACTTATAGGATCCCAAGCAGATGGTAGCAACCACCCATCTTCTCCATTGAAATTAGAATGTTTTTTTGATTGCAATAGCCTCGCGAATCATCCTTGGAGGGAATCGGTGTTCTTTAGCGAGGATTTGTGGTCAATGTAGTGACAGAAGTGATCCTGTACGTGTTCACAGACTGCAGACTTCCCGGAACGTCGATTATTCACATCAGCTATGTGTTCTTTAACGCGGGTTTTTAGCTGCGGTCTGTGAACAGGTACAGGATCACCCTCGTCACTACATTAGATTTGATTAGAACACTGATATTTTGTGTATTATGAGTTAAAAAAAAAAGGTATATTAAAACAGAACTGAAATAGCATTCGTTTTTATTCTAAAGAACAATATTAAAATCCATGGAAACCTTGTAAATCTTTTATTGAATACCTAGTAGTATTTTTAAATTTCGTGTAAAATGGTTCTGCAGTGGGTCAACGCCCTCCATCCGCACATCCATATCAGAATGCTGTAACATTAATTATAAATTTATCCATTTACATATCCATCAGACTGTCTGATTCGAAATATTTATCTTCTATTTTGTTCTATATGTAGACATACATAGATCCATTCTTCTACCGTTACTGTTTTAAATGCCGTCTCAGTAATTGCAGCTATTTCGTTAGGAACTTAAGTGATATTTTTTCTGCAATGCGCCTCTTTACTATTGACCATTTTTTGATGGAATTTAAATCGCAGCGGTAAAGTGGCAAACGGAGAACCTCATGTCCACGTTTGTTGAAAATATGTTCTATTTCATACTATGGGTCCCCTGTGTGTCTTTTGATTAATTCATATAATTACGCTTTTATCCAACAATTGTCGAATTCAATACCTAGCTCTGCTTTTATATTGCCAATTGTAGATGTCTTGTTTATCTTTTGCCAACATTTTTGAAGGTGGTATGAAGCATGTGTATACGTTATGTCAACATAAATTACCAGTCAATTTTCTTCCTGGCGATTCTTGCGCGGCATCAGAATATATTTTGCTCCCAAGCTGCGATATCACTGCGTTCTATCAATACTTTTCGTTTAGACTCGCACTTTTTTATTAGTAGCCATATAAAATACTCCTCAACGATGTTCTGCAGTATTCAAAATCAATATCATCTTTAAATTCCAAACAAAGTATATTTATAATAGAAATCTATTGCTTCACGATATAAATCGATTGAATTAAATGCCTTATATTGCACATAATAAACTCGTCTATATCATAAATATTAATCCTCCGGTTCCTAGTATTTGGCCGGCGTCACAATTTTAGAAGATGAAGCTGCTGCTACATTACCCTCTTGAGTTATCTGGGTGACTATGCGTTGAGAAACGCCTAAAATAAAATAAAAAGAAATATTATAAATACATGATATTAACGACACGACAAAAACTAAAAATTAACTAATCGAGAAAATTTTAGTTTTATTGTTATGGCAGCCCTAAAAATTACCTGTCAAATATCGAAAGCGGGCTCTAACCTTGGAAAACGGTACTATAGGCTCGTTATAGTCTCGTTCTTCTTCACGAGCACATTTGATCTTCTATATAATATCCCTGCAAGCAATCCTTATCACTTTCGGCATGATGATAACAATTATTCACTGCAAAAACGAATTAAAAAACTGCACTTACACGCTGTCTTGACACTCGTTGTAAACAGTAAGATGGCGGCACATGATTATATAGTTCTGATTTTGGCCGCGCGCCAGTTATCTTGCGGGCGCTATAGCATTCGTTAAATATGACATCAGACAATCAAATACCTCAGACAGCCCATAACTGTTAAGTGTTTAAAGTGCACCAAAACGTCGGGCATTAAAAAAGTTAAAATCAAAAGTTATAAAATTCGTAAAATTATTTTTAATCAAATTCGTGTAAATTTAGGAAATTGTTATGATAAACTATTTGCATTCATTTTTGGTTGGATCATCATATTATGTCTTGGTCTGATCTTTCTCTGATTTCCAAAAATATTATAACAGTTTATGTAACTTTGGTACCACTATTGTTTAAGGTGGCGTGGTTTACTTCATTAGGTATGAAAATAAAAACTATTTAGTTTTGATATTGCATTAAGTTTGTATTATTCGTAATATATTTTACATTGTTAATTACTCGGGCAGTGATTGTCGTTTATAAGTAACCAGATTAAATAAATTACAATCATGTTTAACTGTACAATAATAATTCGATTTAAATAGGATGTAGTTATGCAAAATGGTCCTATCACAAATTCCGTCAATAGGGTTAACGTTAATAATCTAATATTACATTTATTATTATAGTAAAAACATTCACTGAAATAATTATCCGTCGAAAAAAAAAGGGAAAATCACAGAAAACCGGAACAACCCATACCGTTACCATTACCTTAATAGCCTATTAAAATCCACTGCTGAACATAGGCCTCCCTCATAAATTGCCTCATAGAGTGAATATTTGCCATAGTTGCAACGCTTGGCAAGCGGGTAAGCAACAAGGGTTTAGGGAAAGAAAGTGTTCACTGCGCTGTCCAAATGCGTGTTGGCGGACATCACGTGTCTTCGAAATATTTTTTTTTAATTTCGCCAACACGCGTAAATCAGCCGATTAAAAATGCAATCAAAAATGTCATTGGTGTAGTCGGGAATCGAACCGAAAGAGTGCTCGCGTACCGTACTACCATGGCTCAATTATAGCGAGTGAGTTATACAAACTTAGTCATTTAAACCAAGTATACCGACATAATATAATACCATAAACTAAAAAAGTAAGTATTGCATAATAACATTCAATTTAATTTTTTTTCTTTTTGTTAGTATACATTAAGTTATTTTAATATATTAAAAATATAGATATATAAAATTAATCGCCGTAATCATTAACGAATTACTTATATTTTATACAATAAAATAACATACCTTTTTGATATGACAATTTTTTTTAAATATCAATACGAAGAATTATAAACCATACAATTCAATGTTTCTATCATTCATGTCAAAAAATACTATACTATAGTAGAATGTTTCGTGTCGCAACAAAAACTTAAATAAACTACTTGTTGCTATAAAAAGTTTGTGCCTTAGAAATTTTTTCGTGAAAAACTGAGCGCTGTGTCTCAAAAAAGCGTTCTTTCCAAAACTTTATTTATAAGTATTATTTTATTTATAAATAATTTAATCAACCGTGTAGTGGCAGTGCAAGAATTGCCACTGCTCCATATCATCTCGTGGAGACGACAGAAAGAAACAAATCAAAAGATGAGCAGCAGCGTCTACCTATTTAAAATAACTGCTGTTGCCAACCCGCTTGCCAAGCGTGGTAACTATGCCAAATATCCCCTCTATACGGCAATCTATGGGAGAGGTCTATGTTCAGCACTGAACTTTACTAGGCTATAACGGTAACGGTAACCAACCAATGTAGTTACTGTCCACTGTATTTTACATCTAACATAATATTGTTGCGCACCACTATGTTGATGACACTAGTTACCACTAGCGCCCTCTAGTATCGAGTAGCAGAACTAGAAGAGTCAAGAACACTAGAAATTTCCATGGAAGAACTTTTTGGAAGTATCGATATCTGGTTGATCGGGACCGATATGTACTCGTACATTCTAGATGTTTCTACAGTAGAAGGTTCTGGAAACTATCTGAGGACCTATATAAGGCCGGTATAGACCGCGACCAAGGCAGTAATTCAATTGGCGATACAATGGATACTTCGAAAGCTGCGAACTAAAGTGATCAGTAGTACAATTGTGTTTTATAATTTGTGTGGTTTTAGGTTGTAATTAGCGTTCTGTAATTAAAGTGTCAATTTTGGTAATTCAATCGGAACTTTTAATTGTCTCGAACCCCAAGCTCGTAACAATATTTATACTTACTCGAGATAATTATGCCGGCATTGATACAGTCACAAGATTTTGCTGGCATGTCCCTTAATCTCCTCTTACTACACCCTTATTGAAATAGGATGTGGGAATCTTTTTCGGCCTCCACACAAACTAATAGTTATGCTTTTTATTCCTTTGATTCCTACTCAAAGAGAAAAATATTGATTTGTTCCAGAACTTAAGTTAGTTCGTTATTTTTAAACAAGGTTCCCCAGTTCAGGTACTAAATTAAATTAATACTTATTAATACGAGTGTTGAATGTTTAAATATAATAATAATAATAACATATAGTAGAAATTGAAAATTGTACTACCCTCCTCCCGCTGACATTTATTTTTCTTGTCAGATTAATAAACCTGTCATCCACCCATCAAAGTAATCCAATCCAAATGGTAAATATATTTAAAAATTGATGCGTAAGTAATCAGATATCAAATTATGTTTGATATCTGAAAATTTAATCACCCCAAATTACAACCTTTGGCAATTCTACATGAATATCTAAATACGACGTAAAATATACACATTGTTATGTTAATTTTAGTACTAGATAAATTACATAATTTTACACTGACATCTCGTGATTGCGTTTATTTTAATACGGATAAATAGTATTTATCTTACACTTAAACATGTATTCCTTGTACTTAATTTATCGAACAAATTCTAAATATCAACTACTTTTTACAGGTTTCTTAGGATATGATTTTCTTTTTTTGTTTAAATAATGAAAACTTAAAAATACAATTTTTTGTCATGGTAATATTAACTCACATATAAACTGGGGCTGTAATTTGCTGCATTAAATATAAGGTATATTTTTTTCTGTCCCACGATTATCTCGAGAACGGTTTCGAATTTTCAAATTCTGTTTTCAGCAATCGATTACTGATCACCCAGGCATCTGAACCTCCTATTTTGAAACTGATTGCTCAACGGCAACCGTTAGAAACAGCTACAAAGCTGATTGCTTCGCCACATTGCTATGCTGTTAGCTTGCTACGTTTATTTGAAAATAGATGTAGGCGGCTTTGGGTCACAGCATCTACTTACCATCAGGTGGCCTGGACGTTTGTCTATGTGGAATTTATTTATATGTAATGATTATACGATATAAAAATTACCACTACTGACTAAGGGAAACATAACAAAGTACTATTTTAAAAACACAAAAATAATGACGAAAAATGGCCATCAACTCAGTGATCGTAACTCAGTATAGGTATTGAAAGATATTTTTCGCTGTAATCACAGCCCTAGTTCTGACAGTATTAGTACTGTTAAAGAGCATTATGTACTACAGCCTTATTAAGTAAAGGCTACACAATATTAGTTACAAGTAAAAAATCGTACGGAAAACTATATGAATATTACCATTACATTATGAAAAATGATAATAAATTATAAGTAAGGGATATTCCGTTCCTTACCTGGTATAACAACAGTTATTAGCTTAATAGGTTGTCTGGAAAAAACACTTACAGAACAATGAGATCGCTTATTATATACACACTTAATGTTTTTTATTGTTTAACATGTATTGGTGTACAAACGGTGTACAACAATAAATAGATATATTAATTGATTGTTATTGCAGATATCTCAGGCAAATCAGAAGTAAGTGTTGTATTTGCACGTTGCGTAGGTTTTTTTACGAAACGTTAACTAAGCTCTTCGTACTGATATCAACTATTAGAGCTACATATAGCCTGCTTGTGTGGATGTGAACATTTCGTATTCTCTGCATAATATTTATCACGTTGTTGCCTATTGTTTTTTGGTTACATAAGTTTAACTTTTGGCACAAATTATTTTAAATTCAAACGCTTATTAGGATAACGAACAGATTATAAATTTTACAATAATTTAGAGCGATGGGATGATTTATTGTCCTCATCTTAATCGAATAGGCCAAAATTTTACATTAAGTACAAAACATATAAAATCTCCTCTATTTCTTTGTAGCATGTTTTACCCTAACATTATCATAGTGCTAAAGAGTTATGTAGATCGAGAGATGCAGTATCAAATAGATGAACTATGTCAACTGAATTTACATTAAAGTAGAAAGCGTTACGGTTAGTATAACATTTTATTCCTTTAACAAGTTTTTCATCGTTATTTAAAGTCACACTCTATTACTCTACAGGATTTTTAATCGGTTTACCTGTTTATAATTTAATTTCTTGAAATATCTTAAAATGGAAACAATATATAGGAAAATCTACCACGTGAAAATATGTTTTTCACGTGGTAGAGCCATGCTGCAGCTATATTTCTGGTATAGTTGTAACACGAATGGGTCGGCTCGATCGGGGAAGGATCACGCTCTCACAGAATACCAGCGTAAAATAGCAGTTTAATGCTGCTGTGTTTCGTATGGTAAGTGTAGAGAAACCGAGACCCTTTTTACTGGAAACGAGGCATTCCATCTTAGCCCTCACGGGTGACAACGCATCTGCATTTTGATTCGTAATCGAGGATAAATGTAGATGTCTATGGGCCACAGCAACCACTTACCATCAGATGGACTGTGTGCTTGTTTACCACCCTTATCCTATAAAAAAAGGAAATACTAGTATTAAGTAAAACTTCATGAAACACGCACCTTTAGATAAATATAAATTTTAACAAAAAGTGAAAACAGAATTAAAATTGCTAAAGCAGAAGTTATTTATTCGCTACTCTTAGGGGTTAAATGTGTTCTCCACATTTATATGGAACCACCCTTAAAGTATAATCTATTTAATAAAGGAATCAACAAAATTGGTTCACAATCTGCGAAGATATCACGTAACATACAAAAAAAAACATACATTCGAATTGAGAACCTCCTCCTTTTTGAAGTCGGTTAAATACAAATGAATAATTAAATATATAAAAAACTGCTTCAGAAAACCAAAAGGAATAAAATTGTTTCCAAGTTATTTAATGGTTATTGAAGTAGGCACGACAAAGTACTAGTGTGTAAGTGTGCTACTCGTAGTGTTCGAGAAAGACGCGAATATAGCTTATAGGAACTATTAAATGATTTGAAAGTTTCTTGAAGACGTGTTTTATTTGTTTTTAATTTAATTTTTTGATTTTTTTGAATGGACTAAGCAATATAATAAACTCAAGATACAAACTATGTATGTGTTTTTTTTTTACTATTTTATGCCAGTGCTTAACTAATATATGATGGTAAGTGATGATAAAGCCGAAAATGGTAATGCGCACTGAATTAACTACAAAAGCCTATTATTAATACTAATACCATCTGAATGGTAGCATTGAGGTATTATAGCTTAATTCATTTAAAATAATCGTTAAAATTGGTTCACAATTAGCAAATATGTCGCGTAACATAAATAGGTACAAAAATACAGTCGAATTGATACCCTCCTTCTTTTTTTAAGTCGGCTAAAAATGTATATAAATATTAGTAGTTTCATCTATATGATACGCATCGATCTATCTACATTTTATTTCAGCTAACTCTAGTATTTACCCTAAATATATTAGCCTAAATTAACAATTTAAAATAATTTATTAAACTTGTTTTCAACAGTCTTTATTGTCTCTATAAAATTTACACATGAATTGTAAAATCTCTTCGTTCTTGTTCTTGTCGCTGTTGGTATCTGAAAAATGAGAACGTTAGTTGTAATCACTGGTTCTAATATACGATTAATAAAAATAAATTTGACGTTAAACAATTAATAGTAAAAGTGACATCTAGTTACGAGACTCTGAACCAGTGTAGTTTATAAGAAGCGATTTCATTCGTTACTTTGCCGCTAGATAGTGTGCATTTTCAAAATATTGCTTTCCTCCAGATCAACACAGAGATATTCCATCTATGGATTAAACTGCAACGGAAATAAAACAAAGCGCTAACACTTATATTACAAATGGAACGAAGTCAGTAAGTAAGAACGAAGTAAGTACCATTTTTGTAATAATTATAGTTATTATTATAAAGGTAGGTACTCAAAGAGGATATTAATTTATTGCAATATATGCTTAAAATAAGGCAACCTTTATCTTTTAGTTATTAGTCTATTATTTTTAAGTTAACGTTTCTTTTAGTGGAATCTTCTAAACTATTTTTAGTCAGGTCATTATCAGACAACCTTACGTATTCTTCTATAAAAAGTATTTCTTTAGTAAATACTTACCTAGTGGTAGGTGTGTGGTGTCGACGTGGGCGGCGACGAGGCGCTAGAGAGCGCGCGTCCACCGCTGATTCGGCGCTAGAGTCCGTCACCGCTCGAAAAGCTTCTTCTGGATTAAGAACAGAATAGAATAGAATTACTTTTATTCAATATAGATCACAAGAATACTTATTAAAAGTCAATTAAGCTTTAATACTGATTCGGAAAAAACTTAGGTACTGGAAAAACAGAAAAAACCAAAAGGAATAAAATAGTTTCCAAATTATTTAGGGGTTATTGAAGTAGGCGCGAGAAAGTACTAGTGTGTAAAGCCGCGTCCATGAAAGTTTTGTTGCCAGCACAACAGTTGCCAACAAAACTTGTTTGCATTTTCTACGGCAACATCAAACGAATACGCTTGTTGACAACATTTGTTCCCTCGGTGGAGACGCTTGTTGGAAACAATTGTAAACAGTTGGAAACATAACTGTTGTCAACATTTTTGATGGATACGCGGCTTAAGTTATAGAAGTAGTAACTTAGAAGTAGTAACTTAAGTTATAGAAGCTTAGTTATAGAAGCTATTGAATAATTTGAAAGTTACTTCGTCGTATCGTCGTGTTTTAATTGTTTTTAATTTAATTTTTTGATCTTTTTGAATGGACTCAGCAATATAAAAAAACTCAAGATACAAACTAGAATATTGTGTTTTTTTTTACTATTTTATGCCATTGCTTGACTAATAGCAGATGGTAAGTGATGATGCAGCCGAAAAAAAAAAACTACCAAGAAACCCAGTGTGACTTTTATAAAAACGTTTTTTGACAGTAGAATAGTTATTACAATCATGAATTATGAACATTTAGAAAGTTAAACATTACATTTACAAACTTTAGTACAGAAAGTAAGTAAGGACAGTAATTCATAGGGGGTAGAGCCGTGCTGCAGCTATAGTATAGTGTAGCACGAATGGGCCGGCTCGACCGGGGAAGAAACACACTCTCATTGAATACCATCGTGAAATAGCTGTTCATGCTGTTGTGTTTCGTATGGTGAGTGTAGAGAAAAGGAGACTCATTTTACTCGAAACGAGGCATTCCATCTTAGTCCTCAGGGGTGATAACGCATCTGCATTTTAATTCTCAATTGAGATATGAGCTATTTCTCACTCTTATTCTATAAAAAAAAGTTAAGTAAAAGTCTTTAGAATAAAAAAGATGTATACCTTTAGCAGGCACGAGTGGACGCCGGTAGGCCGCGGCACCACACTCCGCGCACGGCGAGCCGCTGGAGTCTGAATCTGACTCCGAACGACGAACCGTCAACGTCATTGCTCTTGATAATCCGTAATCATCTGTTGAAATTCACATAAAGATTCAATATAATTTTACAAAATAACTTTCACATCGCCAATATTAGAAAATCCAACACAATTGTACGATCTGGTGCAGTTGTGGTTCTAGAGGGGTAGGGCGGAGCATCATGCTGGTCGTGACCAAAACTTTAAATATTTTATTGAATATAATTTTGCTTTTTTCTCAAATCGTACTTTAAGGTGAAAGAACCATCTCAATCTTTTACAAATAAACGGCTGTGGATTTGTGAAGAATTGAAAGGATTCTAAACCCTCCACTAGCATGCACAAAATACCATCCTGAGCTACATCCATCTGAGATGAAAGAATGGCAAAACTTAAATTTCTGACCCTCTCCAAACTTTAACTCTATATACGCGTAAAGATAACATCATTACAGTACAGTGTACTATAGATCCACTTAAGTGGACAAGACTATCAGATATAGCAGTTGAGTTGTGGTGTTAAAATTGTTATGAAGAGTGTACCGAAAAGCTTTGGTAGGTGAGAGTACAGCCGTCAATAAGGATTTGTTGGGTTTTGATATCGCATAGTTTACATCTCGTGGTCATGCTTTGTTAGAGAGTAACAAATGGAGGCGAAAGACGTGCCGTATAATCGATACTAGTGTTATTTTCCTAGTGTAGAGGTTAGAGTGGTGTTGGGGGTTGTGGTATTAGGTTTAGTGGTGACAGTGATAGTGTACACAATTGTCAGAGCTTTTTTTTAAAATAAGGGGTAAATGAGCATACAGCTCTTAATTGAACATCTGCAACAACAGACTATTTGCAGTAGGAGCGTTGTCAGTTCCTGGAATCTTTAAGCGCGGTTGAAGAAAATCTTATTCATAAGTAATATCAGTTTTTAGAACTTCTATTAATTTTTATTTATTTATAATATTTTACATCATCATCATCATTACAGCCCTTCACAAAAGCTGAACATAACTTTCCCCCAATGAAGGCCACTAAGAACAGTCCTGAGCCTACTGCATCTATCGATTTCCTTCGCCTACCGGTACGAGGTTGACACTCGAGAACCTTGCTTCCCCATGGGTTGTCGGTTCTTCGAGCTATATGGCCGGTCTATAACCACTTCAGCTTACTAATC